>JALBZB010000010.1:0-104674 GCA_038050625.1 Pythium sp. MPC-2022a
GCATCAAAGTTGAAAACGACTACTACGATGCAGCAGACGAAATCCCATTTGAGAGTACCGATAACTGATATTTTTTTTCGTAGCCCACAACTTCATCAATACACCATTGTTTTCTATCCAGATGGAGCTCAAATAACGTTAAGATACCCAGTTTCATAAATTCTCAACATTTTCCCGCTAAATCGTCATAAGGTTCAAAATTTCAAAAAAATACCATAGTCGTTATTAACTGAGATAGACTTTAGTATGTACCAATATGGTTTCAATTCGCAACTTGTTCGGGACATATTCAAAATCATGTCCCGAACAAAGGTCACTTGCATCCGAACTTGACCAAAATGTCCGCGTGCGGCGGCCCAACAAGGCAACCTGCTACATACACTGCTAATGGAAGGTTAGACAGACAGACAGACAGACAGCAACAAGCTCGATGGCGTATCTGCAGAAGTCGACGCATTTCAACAACTGGATCTTCACGGGCGACGAGCTGCGCAAGATCCACCGGCTGCGGCAGCTCAAGGCCTCTCGCGCGCTGCGTCTCGAGCACCAGCAGTACGTCGCAGCGAAAGCCGCCGCCACCGCGAGCGGTGGGACCGCCTCGCGCACTGTGCGCAAACCACGCTCGTTTGCCGCGCTCGTGCCAAAGTCCACGACCGCTGTGCGCGACGTGAACGACTGGAACGACGAGATCTTTGAGGACTCACCTGCAGATCTTGACGCGGCAGAGCAGCAAGAGGCCCAGGAAGCGGCTGCCGTGACCCCCGTGCCGCTCGAGTTCCTTACGATCGAGCAGGAGCGCGTCGTGCGCGAGTTCTACGAAGTGAAGATCCAAGAAAGCTGCAGCCAGCTGTTCCGCACGTCGGAGAAGGTAAAATGCTGCGCTGTGATGCTCTACAAGCGGTTCTACCTATCGAACAGCGTGATGGAGTTCCACCCAAAGTTCATCGTGCCGACAGTGATCTACGTGGCCGGCAAGGTCGAAGAGCAGTACATCTCGGTCGACACGATCGCGGAACAGCTCCATGTGGACCACAAGCACGTGATCGGCCACGAAATGGTTCTCCTTGAAGGGACGCGCTTCCAGCTGATCATGTATCACCCGTTCCGCGCGCTGCTGGGCTTTGTCGACGACTTCCGAGGCTACGCGAAGGCCAAAGCCAAGGAGCTGCCGTCGGACACCCTCCAGAAGCTCCACTCGAACTCGTGCGTGGTCGTGAACGACTTGCTGCTGACCGATCTGCCGTTGACGTACTACCCTCCGTCCCTCGCGCTTGCCGCGCTCGCGCATGTTGTCGAAGAACTCGGAAGCGCTGTCGATGCCACCACTACGCCAAGCGCGCTGACACGAGCCGACATGCTCGAGTACATTCGCCGCAGCAAGTTCGCGCAGGCCGACCAGATCAATGCGGTTGTGAAGCAGATGGACGAGATCCGAGCCGTGTACCAAAACTTCAAGGACGCGCAACTGGCAAAGGAGAAGGACGTCGAGACGCTCGCGAAGCAGCTCAAGTCGCTCTACAAGAAGCTCAAGGCGTTTCACGAAGAAGAGAAGAGCTCGTCCAGCAAAGACAAGGACGGGAAGGAGAAGAAGAGCAAGAAGGACGACAAGAAGCGCAAGTCCGGCGACAGCAAGAAGGACGAGAAGAAGAAGGCCAAGAAAGCTAAGAAGGAGAAAAAATAGCAGACTGACTGACTGGTTAACAGGCACGTGGGTGGGTACAACACCACAGCGCAAGCAATCTTTATAATCCATGCAACGAATATAATACAAATACTAGCAAACTGATGCTACCCATACGCCGCAGCAGCTGGAACTGACGATCAATACACAGGCTAGTAAATAATGAGAGGACGGATGAAACAAAGATACGATATCAAAGTGTGCGATTGCAATAGATAAGTCGACGCGTTATTTCTGCTCTTCTGCTTCGTCCTCTTCCTCTTCTTCCTCTTCTTCCTCTTCTTCCTCGTCGTCATCGTCATCGTTTTCCTCTTGCTCCGCCGCCAGCTTCTCGCCTGTTATGCATGCAAGATGCAATGCCACATGAATCGTTAATACACGCACATCCATGGTGATAGCGTTATTCCATTTATACGGAGCCACTCACGCAAGATCTCGACGATTGCGTACTGCGTGCGCTTTTCCAGCTTCTTGAGCATCGGCGCGATATCTCGCTCGATGTCCCAGTTCGCGCGCTTCGGTGCGAGATTCAGTAGCTCGCTTTCGTCTTCTCCGTCTTGTTCCGCATCAGCCTCGTGCTCTTGTCCTTGCGGCTGCTTCACGACAGTAACAGCGGTGGACTCGTCGCTCTGGTCACCTTCGGCGCTTCCGTCGCGGCCCTCGTGTGTGCCCTTGGACTTGTCGATCGCCACACTTTCAACACCAGCGCCAATCTCCTCGACTGCCTCTCCTCGTTCGATCCTCTCCTTGCGCTCTTTCGCCTCGCGCAGCATCTTGAGGCGCTTCGCGCGCGGCATCTCCTCTCCGATCTCGCCCATTGCTGCTACTATTGTGTGTGATACGATCGATATGAGGTCCAAGATGTTGCTGGCAGGCAGAAATGGGCAAGTCTAATCTCATGTGACTCACATTAAACTTGGCCGATGAAATTTGGTACAGAAACGTGTGTAAAATTGATTTATTAAGGTGGTTCACTCTATTAAAGGTGATGCTGCTCAAATAGTGTGGCGTCAAGTGGTGCATTTTGAGCACGAAGAGCTCCATCACTTCCATGCAACCAACACACACTGTATCAGCAAAGTAAAATGGCATTAGCAGGGTCCACACATGCTCGCACGTCAAACCAGTAACAAACACAAACAGCTCTCGTATGCATCGCTAGAACAAATGTGAAACAGAGGACACAAAATCCACTTGCGGGTAGTAAAAAAATACAAAAATAATAAATGGGGATTTGACCGACCACACACACACACAACCCGGGAGAAGCAAAGCCGAGATGGAGACCAGAGAACGACGACAGAATGTTGGTGCTGATTGGGTTGGTACCAGGATACACATGCATCGGCAGGTCTTCATTGGTTCTGCTGCTTGCTGCGCAGGGAGGCTGGTGGTGGTGGCTGGTTGATCGCGCGCGGTCCATTCATTGTCTTCTTCTTCTTCAATCCCACTTTCTTCTTCACACGTTTTTCGGATGCAGACAAAATGTTGAAAGTTCGACCGATTTCACCAAAAGAACATGCAGGACTTGGTGTCCTCTCTCTTGTGGGCGAGCTCGGTCTTCGGAAAGCAAACACAACACTTGTAAAAGAACACCTGAATATTCTCTTCCACGTCGCACGCTCGCACGCCGTCACCATCGTCTCGCTCGAGTCGATTCGACCGATCCGGCAGCGCTGCCTCGCGAAAGTTGCGTAGTTTCCAACGACCTACCCACAGGAAAAGAGAAGACCCAAATGCCGATGCCACTGACTCCAAAGCAGCCAGTCACGCCGACGCGCTGGTCCTTCACTCATTCATGCATTCACCTCTTCTCTCTCTTCTTCTCTCCTTCTCCTCTCCCCGCTTCTTCACACAGCTTGCTTGTTGTCGATCGGGGTTGTCAAAGACAAACTGGGATTACTTGGCTTCTGCTTGACGCAAGTGAGCCGAGCACAAGCCTTTGCGACGGCAAGGCTTGCCGCAGTTGTCCATGGTGCAGCGCTTGCCGCCACCGTGGGTCGCACACAAGCCACCGCCGCGGTCATTGCGCATGCAGCCAGACACCTCGCACAGGCGCGAACCACCGTGCAAGGCACAGTAGTCACCGCGCTGGGTGCCCTTGTCGCAGCCGTCAAACATGCAGCGCTTGCCACCGCCGTGGGAGCGGCAGTAGCCACCACCCTGGGAGCTGCGGTGGCAGCCGTCCACTTGGCAACGTGGACCACCACCGTGGGCCTTGCACAAGAAGTTGGACTGCGCAGCCTTGTCGCAACCGTCGTGGCTACAGCGCTTGCCACCGCCGTGGCGGATGCAGAGGTTGCCGCCCTGGCTACTCTTGTCGCACCCGTCGATGGCGCAGCGGCGACCGCCGCCGTGCGAGATGCACATGCCGTTCGAGCGGGAACGCTTGTAGCACCCATCGGCACGGCACAAGCGGCGGCTCTTCACTTCACCGGACGGCTTGATCTTCATCATGTGACTATCAGGGCGGGACGGGCGAGGCGACATCTTGAGTTCGTCATCCGTGAAATCCTCGTCCAGCGACTCCATCAGTGATTCAATTGGGGAGCCGGTCAGCATGTTCAGGTTCAAGATTCCGTCGTCTTCTTCCAACTCCAACGCCTTCTTCGCCGACAGCTTCTCCTCCGGGGCGTCCACCAAGAAGCTATACAAGATCGACATCTCGGTGCCGTCAAAGCCGTCATCAAGATTCACCAAGTCTTCCTTGTCCTTCTCCGCAGCCTCGAGGTCGTCCGGCATCGTGAAATCGAGCAGCTCCTCCAACTCGGCGGTTTCAAAGTCGTCGTCGTCTTGCTTGTCGCCAAACTGGTCCTCGTTCAAGCCGAACGTCATCAAGTCGTTGCTGTTGGCGCTGTTGTTCGTCGACGGCGCGTTCATCCAAGGCATCGACGTCATCACCGGTAGGTTCTTCGGGAACGATACGAACGGCAGCGCTGGGGGCGTGGCCATCGACATCATGTTCACACTATCGGCGGTGCCGAAGGAGGCGAGCGAGGGCGAGCTGGCTGCCCAGGGCGGGAAGCTGGTGTTAGTACCCGCCGAGCCGCCTCGCATCACCAGGCCCTTTGGGTTTGCCATGTTCATCATCATGTTGGGGGGTTGCTTATTCCCTGAAGGTTGTTGGTACCCAGCGAACAGCGCGGCGGCTGCTGGGCCCATAGCCCCCAGAGAATCTCGTGATTCAATGGGTCGGCACATTGTCTGTGGCCAACTTGTCTTTCGGCGGACGCGCTCGTGCTACGCGTCTCCTGCTTTCTCCTTCGATTTCTTCTTTTCTCTTGCGCGCTTTTCGCGTTGTTTCCTTAAAGACACGGCGGCAAAGCGAGCGACGAGAGCTCACTCACACGCAAGGGCTTGCGACGGCTTGGCTTGCACGCAAGAAACATCAAGAGAGAGAGGGGCGAGCAAGCAAGCAAGGAAGGACGCAAGTGGCTAGGGCACGAGTCCCAGGTCGGAGGGGGTAGGGGATCGAGGAGCAAGGATCGCATACAAACACCAAGTCACGCATGCGATAACGCATAAAAACCGCACCCTTGAAATTTAATTAGCAAGAGGGAAATGGGTACGAGCAAGCGCTCATTGGCTGATATTGCGTGAACGAGATTCCATCCATTAAAGTGGACGGAACAATAGGATGCGACGTTGGTGTGGCAGCAGATTTAGTAGGGAAATCAGTATGCTGAAAGGTTTTGTGGCAAAGATCGGAGCGACAGGGCGAAGGGGCTTCATAAAAATGGATCCAAAACGACTCCGCACTCCTAATTCTTTTGAAAATACTTCCTGCAATTTTTTAGTTTAAGCAGTATTTTGACAAATCAAAATACTAGTTTTAGCTGGAAATTAAATCGTTTAACCTGGAAAACGAGTTGAATAGCTAACCAACAAGATATTCGTGTCAAACAATTACTCAACGCAAAAAGAATTTGCATTAAGACAGAGCGCCATAGATTTTCAAAGAACGCGAACACCCAGCAATTATTCCTGTTAACAACAGCAATAGCTGGGCATTTATTAGCCAGGAACTCACAACATTCAGACTCCTCGCTAGATTGTTGCCTACGTCTGACACAAATCGTCAAATACCAGAGCGCTAGAAGTTGAGATCTGCCAATGAATTGTCGTAATTCGTGATTTGTAGATTCCAGGTGAAGTCTAGCAGACGAAATGAGAGGGAGCTGCACCTTTCATGCAAGCCTTGCTTTGTTAACTTCTCGTGCATTTTGTGTTGATTTTGGAGATTTCAGCATCCAACCCCTCTCAGGGGAGTGTTGCAGGATTGTTCGCTGCTCATGACCTCACAGTTACCAATCAAATCGGGCGACAACGGAGAAAAAAGCAAATTGGCTCACACAACAAGCGTACAGTTACGGCCGCATGCAACTTTATCAAATGCGCTTGCCTGTTGAGCGTTGAGCTAGCGGAGAGGGCGGTGATACGAGACGTTGAACCTACTTTCCCCACACAATAGCAGTGGTTTCACACCCACACGAGATGTTCAGTTTGTCTCGTGTATATTTGGCTATTTTTAAGTTGTAAAGGAAACCGATCTGGGTTTTTTTTATTTTGAAATGAAAATGCTGCTGCAAGGGAGTGCTGACATTTGCGGTGCAAACCTTTTACAAGCTGTGGCTTGTGGTGATGCTGGATGGTTTGGCACATGAGCTCTGCTTTCAACCTTCAAGCTTGAGGAATGAACACTCATAGAGATACGATACCAGAGTCCGAGATGCCGGGTTCTGTGAAACTTCAAACCCCAAATTGTTCGAGCAAGTGAAGGAATTATAGGAAGCTTTCGCAATTTTAACTGGATTTTACCTCCACTAAATTAAAAAATGTCTCATCATCTCAAGAAGCACATCGGATGACCGTCACTAAATGATCAACAATCACCATTTTTTTGGCAAAACCTGGACGCTTGCGCCGTTGTCACGAAACGATGTTCCGCTCAAGAGATTTTTTCATTTTTTGCATGACGTTTTTCCAGCAGCATTTTTTTAGTGATAAAATGAAAGGCAACAAAAACGCCCTGCGCTCCCAAAACTGTGGAGCGTGCAAATTCATGGAAGAAAGCAGCTTGCAAGGATCCATCCACATTCTCATAGTGGACGCACTCACCCATGCAGCTCAAGGGGCTCAAAGTTCGAGCGCTTGCTTGCTTCTGCTGGCAGCGAAAATTGTTTTTTGCTTGGTGTTGGACCCTTATTCCGACGGTCTGCGCAAAGCCACGCGACCGCATTTCCTTCAGTGGATTGACGACAAGCTCCGCTCATCGCGTCGTTCGCTCTGGCACTTTGGTCGGGCGGGGCGCAAAAAGGACGTGTTTACCCAGAGCCAGCCAATCGCTGCGTGTCTTTGTGCAGCCATGTTGGCGAGGCCATCATGTTGATGATTTTCCGTGACGATACGCCTCCGCAAACGTGTGTGGACCACGTAGGTGGACTCAGCATTTGCCTTTTTGATGTTCACCACCTTATGCTCACAGGAAGCCTAGATTTATGGACAGACATCCTGTTTGTCCTTGTTTAGTGTTGGTAACGTCATTCGTACCTAAGAGAGATTTTGTCAATGTATCATCCTTCTCCGATAAAGTGCGTTTGTTATTCTCATCTTTTGTCGCACCTTCTTCAAACGGATCGAAAGAGAAAGCGAAGAAACATGGGGAGGAAGAAGAAAGATATGGACGACGCGTCCCGTGGCGCAATGACCGAGCGGCTCCTTCCAGCAACTGCCTCGTCATCTGACGACAAGCAGCTTCGGTGGTTGCGCGAAGCGAGCGTCGCGCCCATGAGCTCCAGCAGCGCCGCAGCAGTATCGGGCGGCAGCAAGACCGCAGTGTCTTCGCAACAGGACGGCAAACTTCAACTCGCCGCGGTGCTCATCTCGCTATCGTCGTTCCTCTGGGGTTACGGCGCCGCAGTGCTCAATGTGTGCATTGTGCCGGACGCGATCGGCTCGATGCTCTCAGAGATCAACCTGTCGACGTCGGAGCAGGAGACTGCGACAGCGCTGGTGGTCATTGGAGCGCTTGTGTCGGCGCTGACGACTGGCAGCATCGGTGAGCGCATTGGGCAGAAGAAGACGATATTGGCGAACAATGTGTTTTACATCGCTGGCGGCATCATGTGCGCGCTGGCGACGAGCAAGAAGTCGATCTATCTCGGCAGATTCTTCATCGGGTGCGTGCATAAGTCAGCGCATCGCTGTGTCATAATATCGCGCGCTGACGAAAATGCTATGTCTATGTGATGCCACGTACTTTCCTATTGGAAACTGTGTACTCTGTACTGTAGAATTGGCTCGGGCATTGTCACGAACACGGTTCCGATCCTGCTGAACGAGATCTCGCCGGCACAGATCCGCGGCCAGATCACGTCGTACCACCAGCTGAGCTTGACGATCGGCATGCTCGCGACGGGGATATTGGGCTACTTTCTGATCACCGAAGTGCCGTCCGGCTGGAGGGTGAGTTGCGCTTTATAGTGACTGATGATTGAATTCTTTTAATGCGACTGATTGTTGAATTATAATGCATGCTCTCTGCTTCTGAAGTATTTGAACGCGCTCCTGGTGGTTCCAGCGGTTCTGCAGTGCCTTTTGATGACGTTCATCCCCGAGAGTCCGTGGTGGCTCATGAAGAACAAAGGCAGAGACGAAGTATGCGGTTTTATTCACTCACTACTCATGAACGCCTGAGTATGTTTGTCAATAATTCTGAGGTTTACTTGTCTGCTACTGTAATGTACTTGTCATTTACATTTCTAGAGCAAGACTGTGCTCGCGTACTTGCGTGGCGAAACGAACCGCGTGTCGATCGAGGCCGAGCTGCGCGACATTGCGACTGCAATGGAGCATCGTCGCCACGACAAGGACGTCTCGTGGTCAGACCTCTATGCGCACAAGCGCGTGATGGTAATTGGAACCTTCTTGGTGTTTTTCCAAGCGTAAGTTTAGTTTCGTCCTGCTGGGCTCTGTCTGCAAATAAAGTGGAGCTGTGTCTCATCATTTTGTCTATTTGTTTGTGTGTCATTAGGATGACTGGCATCAACACTGTGATGCTCTACTCGGCAAAGATTTTCCACTTTGCGGGCATCTCGAATCCCTTCCTCGCGACCGCCGTGGTCGGGTTCACGAACGTCGGCGTCACGATTGTCTCGATTTCGCTGATCGACTCGTACGGGAGACGGCCACTGCTCGTGTTCGGCACGGTACTGATGATCATCGCGCTACTCGTGCTGAGCACCAGCTTGCTCGCTTTGAACTCGAACATTCGAGCCCAGGGCATTATCGCAGTCAGCGCCGTGCTCATGTTTGTCGCGGGCTTTGCTATTGGTCTTGGCGCAGTTGTCTGGTACGAAATTTGATTGAAATTATGGATGTGGCTATAAATGGTAGCTAATGGTTTTGTGATGATTTGTGTGTATGTACCGACAGGGTCATTCTCGCGGACATGACCCCGGTGCACATCCGCTCGCGCGCGTTCTCGTTTTTCATGGGGATAAGCTACATCTGCAACATTGTCGTTGCGGTGTTCACGCTCTCGGCGATCAGCTTTCTCGGACGCGGCTCGACTCCCGAGAAGGATGGCATCGCCAAGCTCTATTTGATCCTCAGGTAAGGAAGGAATTATCTATGTGTGGTTGGATTAGCATAGACATACTGGAATTGGTTGACAATGTTTTGATATTGATATGAACTTGGTTGTTATGGTTGTGATGACTTTGGAAACAGTGGCATGGCTTTGGTGTCGTTGGTATTCACGTACTGGTATGCCCCAGAGACAAAGCACACAGGCGACAGCGTCAAGGCTCCTGCGGGTGGTGAAGAGCACTACGGTCTGCTCGCAGATGACGGTGCGGAAAGCGCAGAAGGTCAACGTGAAGTGACCGAGCTCTAGATATCAGCAGAAGCGACGCTGAGAAGTGGCGAAGAAAACAGCGCTGAGCCATAAATCGTATATGCGAGTGAGTGAGAGTAAGAGTGAGAGAATTCGAGGTTTATAAACGTCAGTTGGTATGCAGTTTGTTCCGCGCCGTTCCAGAGGTTTCTATGTTGATTGGAGCGCTCTTACAGATTGACAGCAACCAACAACCGCCGGACACTCATATTTCTTTCCTATCGCGTCTATTGGTCAGAAGACAGGAGCTTGATCGCCTCGGCGAGTTCGCGGATGGTCTTCGCGATCGACACGAGGCGCTCGCTGTGGTCGCTCGAGCTCAGTGAGTTCGTGAGCTCCTCCATTTTCTAAATAAACGCCATTTAGCAGATGCACAAGAGTGATACAAAAGCGATGTTAGGAAACTTCCACACAGAACATCTTGTGTTCATTTTTCTCATCATAGCACCCAAGCTACTATACCAAGAATGGTATGCTCATGATAATAAAGTAAGAAAATAAATAGCAGGCAACAAAGTCAATGATAAAAAGAAGGGTGCTCAACCTGGTACAGTGCCGCGAGCGCTTGGTGGCGGTGCGCCTTCACTCTGTCGTCGTCCGCCTGGGAGCTCAATGGCACCTGCTCGCTCTTGCGCTTCACTGTTGTTTGTTGCGCACATGCGAAGCACACATCAAATTAGCATTCATCAGGAGTTCAAGCTCTACCACTGTATCATTAGCAACATACCTGGCCCATTCACATGCGCAGACGCCTGGGACGCCGCGCGTGCGCGCTCGAACTGCTGCTGCTCAGTGAGCTTGCGCTGCTCTTCTTCGCGGAACCGCTGCGCGATGCGCTGCTCGCGCTCCTGCTGCTCCCGCACCTGCTGCGCAGTGAGCTCATCGTCGCGCTCTTGCTGCTCCTGCAGGTCGCGCTCTTTCTTGGCTTCTTCCTCGGTCACAGCGTACTGGTCGCAGTTGACGCAGTACATCTTGCCCTGTTTGTTGCGCACAAACGGCGTGAAGCAGCCGTCGTTCGGGCACGTGATGCCGAGAAGCGTCCAGCCCTACGTGGTGCACATACGTAGATAGGCAAAGAGGATGTGAGCACTGCATACGTGTATGTGTTGATCTGTGGGAAGTGAGTTGCGTGTCATACCTGCAGCATTTTTTCGCCGAGACGAGCGCTCGCGTCGTCGCGTTTCTTGTATTTCTGCTCCATCGCTTCGTTCTGGTGTTGACACAATAACAATTTCAAAGAGCCATCAGCATAGTGTGCGCACAATAGAAATATATAGGTGTGCGAGCTGTCTGCACATAGCGACGCGCACAGTGCGCGTTCTCCATAGCCGCATGTGTTTGGATGCAGCTTCTTACCACTGCCATGTCGAAGATGATCAATGCTGTTCTGTGGTCTAGTGGCGAAGAAGCCGATATCCCTTCGTATTTCGATAAAAATCTTTTCGAATATTTTTGGAGCTCAGTTTTTTATTTATTTACTAGTTTTATTTGATTACAAAGGATACATATAAGCTGTTTGAGCTCAAATTTTGCTGGCAAAAAGGGCTGCGAGATTGAGTTATTCGTTTATGAAGGATTCACAGTGCGTATGTGTTTTTGGCGCGAAAACTGAAATGCATTCCCGCAATTTTTGTGATGGTGCAACAAAACGAACGAGAAGATACCGAAAGCCCAAGCCGTAACAGCAAAAATGGGCGACTACAACAGCAACAGAGGTGGCGCCACGCGCGTATGCCTGACAAGATGTCCGCTGCCCCCACCCGAAGTGAACGTGCACTGCCTGCCGTGCCGTATCCACTACGACGGCAAGGCGCCTGTGAAGAACTACTTTCGCCCCGAGGAGCTCACCGGCGCCGACCACGTGCAGGACGTGAGCAAGCTTGGCGACGGACACCACGCTGCAAAGCAACTGCGCGCCGAGTTCCGCGGCATCCAGTTGCAGGGCGAGAAGTTTGACTTGCGCTCGCTCGGTTACCAAGGTTCGTTTTTGCGATTGAGCGATGGCATAGCATGCTGTGTATGTATCGATGGGATAAAGCATCGCTGAACTTCTTGCAATACTGTATGGTTTTGTGGTATCTACAGGACTCGTGTTAGAAAGCAGTGGCATGACCCATCAAGACGACGAGGGAAAAGTCTGGGAGGTGGACCACCACTTTGACGAAATCACATACTGGTGAGGCTCTCGCATTTATCCTGCTGCTGCCGTATTCTGTGGCTATGGATATGAACAAGTGCGTACATGTTTCGCTCCGCAACATACCACTGACCATGTGTATCATCTCGTGTATGAATCACAATGCGCAGGGACGTCCCAAACAACAACAGCAACGAGAACCACCATCTGCCGACCGCACTGCAGCACTGGACACAGCTCGCGCACGCGGTATTGACAACTCTCTCCTCATCCATGTTTGCTCTGCGCGTATGTAACTTTTCGATCTCACGCCTTTTTTGCTTCCTCGGTTCTCTCCCCCACACCACCACCACCACCACCGCTACAGATCCACGACGACAGCGATGAGGAATAGAAAGAAATACAGGGGCAGAAGACTCGCATGAAGGAATTCGAAGATGAAACAAGTCTCTAATGAGCCAAGCGCCAATAAATAAACTGCAGGTTCTCATCAATTGTTCGCTCTCGTTGTCACAATGTGATCGTTCGACTTGTCTGTCATAAACCGGATCTCAGTTTGTTTTAACAACCATTCGTGTATGCGGCGCGTCACCTTCGCCCATCGTTGCTTGGTTAAAACCTGCACCAACGGCCCCAAGTCTGACCTACTCAGTTTACTGACGTATCAGAAGCATTTGTGACATGAAATTTAAGCATTATGCAGCTAGAGTCACTATTTTAGAATGGTTAAACTTAGGGTTGAAGTTGTTGCTAATATCGCTGCGACTGTGCGAACTGGCGCTGGTCATGCCTCCAGTCGAACAAGTGACGTCTCGTGTGTCACTTTGCGGCTGGTGAGCCAGAGCGGCAATTCCATCCACCTCTTCTAACAAGTAAATCTTCTTAAAATATATCAAAAAGGTACTTCTAAATGTTTATTTGTGTATGATAAAGGTTTACTACTTAACTAAAAAGGCTAGTAACTCGCAATGTGACGAAACCTTCCGCCGAGTAATCATCCATCCATTCATTTTTTCGCCTTTCGTGGAAGCAAAATATGAAAAACGAGCTCTCTCTATACAAACACCAAGTCTAAAATGCGAAGATACGAAACGAGCTCTTCATCACCATCAACACCAAGTAGGCTCATTATCGCCGCCACCACCCTCAATGTCAATATTCCCTATTTCTTAATGGACACCTTTCCATCACATGCAATGCCAACAGTTTCTTCGTCCCCTTCGTTGTTGTGGACGAGTCCCCAATCGCCGCTGCTCACTTTCCCCGCTGCTCCCCATCCCGCCCCCGTTGCCCTTGTCGTCGCCAGTTCGGCGGGGCTCTGGTGCATCATCTGGCGTGTCCGAATGACGTCAAACGCGCTGCGGCGCAAGAACGAGCCAGTGAGCTCCTCCGCCAGCGACAAAAGTCGCAACTCACCACCCGCAGCAGCAAGCGCCGATAAAGCGTCGCGACGCCTCGTCATTTCCAATCTTGACGGGCGTTGGCAGCAAGTAGGTACTGTTCATCCTAACGGTGCGAATTGCAGAACTGTCAAGCACGACTACTGTCGCTCGGTGACAAAGACGCAGGTAGCGTCACGATCCGCAGTCGAGAAGTCGCGGTTGAACCTCTGGCGGCGTGGTCACCATCCGCTTCAGCATTGGCATCTCGCTGGTCTTATTCAGTTCTGGGTACGTACGCATCCATCGCCGCCAGGCCATTCGTTGTCTTCGTCTTCGTCTTCATCTTCATCGGCTTCCATGGCTTCGTCCTCTGCAGTGGTATTAGTGTCGATCATGCCACGTGCTGAGCCTGTCTCCTGCCTGCCCGCCACGCTGACTCATCCGAAGCTCACAACAGCAACGAAGAAGAACAAAAAGAACGGCGACGCGGATGCAGTAGAGAGCGGCAAGAATGACGACGGCAACCTCCTCAACAAGAGCAAGTCGCTGTTGCACCGATGGGACTTTGTCTGCGACGCGGTGGCGCAGATGCTGTTGCTGCCGATGGTGTGCGTGAGTATCTGCGGCGCGCTGGGACTGCTCCTCGGCCTCGAGTGCGTGGAGACGCTCCAGCGCAATGCGGTGCTTCCGTCTCCGCGACGCACGCTCGGCGCGATGATTCGCGTCTGGGGCGTGGGCTCGACGTCCACGAGTACGCATCCAGTTGTGACTGGCGCGCAACGAAGAAGCACCGTTGAGTTCCAGAGTCAAAATAGTCGTCAGAGCCGCCGCTGCAACACAACGAATGAGAGCGACACGCGCGATTCTACCATCGAGGCGAATGCGAACCGCTTGCAAAAGCAGAAAAAAGAGGAAGGAGGTGGCGGCGACGACGCGGGATCCCGGCGTCCACTTAAGAAGCAGCGATCGAACACTGGCGGTCATAACAATAACAGCAGGAACCCAGGTGATCTATATGAAAATGACATCAGCGATAGCAACAGTCCATTGGAAACCCGTCCGCTGGTCCACAAGGCGAGTGCGAAACACAAGAAGCAAACCGTGATGCGCAAGCGCCGCGTGCTCATTTGGGACCTCGACGAGACCCTCGTGCTCTTTGCGTCGCTGTACACGGGTGCATTCGCGCAGACGCACGGGAAAGAGATCGCCACGGGCGTGCAGCTGGGTGAGCAGATGATGACGTTCATGCTCGCGATGCTCGAGCGCCATTTCTTTTTCAACGACCTCCACGACGCCGACATCGACCACATCAACTGCCTTCGCAATGGCGCTGCATTGGCTGTTGCTGCTGCTGCTACTGAGGGCAACAGCGGGGCTGTAAATAGAGCTTCGACAGTGTCACTCGCAGATTTGTCGGCACGTTATGAACGCATTCGAGAGATCTACGAGCGCGAGGGTGCCGTTGATTTCCTGAGCGACGAGAGAAGCGAGTGGTTTGCGATTCGAGAAGCGCTCGTCGCGGCGATTGACACGTTTTCGACCGGTTGGCTGCGAGAAGCGCGCCAAGTGCTGGAGCTACTCACTTCCAACAGCAACCACAGCAAGGTCAAGCCGGCGACCGCTTCGGTGATCACCAGCGCGTCATTGAGCAGCGAGCAAGACGCTGGCGTGGAGTACGAGAACATCAACCTTATGGTCACGAACACGCAACTGGCGCCCGCGCTCTGCAAGTGCTTGATCTATCAGCTCGACGCGTTTTTCCCGATCGAGTCGGTCTACAGCTCGTCGAAGCTGCACAAGCAGCACTGCTTTGAGCAAATCATGCGCAAGTACAGTGAGGACAGTGAGAGTAGTAATACCAGCAGCAGCAGTAATGTCAGTCCTAGTGTCGAGTTCATCGCGATCGGCGACGGCGCCGAGGAAGAGCACGTGAGTCGCGTGCTCGGCATCCAGTTCCACAAGATCCGCTCGCTCGCAGACCTCAAGCGGCTGCGCTACGACTTGCAGTTGGAAGCCACCAGTCCGGTTATGACGGCGGTGCCCACCATGAGCGGGCTGTAGGTGTAAGTGGCGCGCTCGCTATAGAAAACAAGATCACTCACCCAGACCAGACAAGAAAGATCCCAAGAGCGCATGTGTCTAGAAACTGCAAGCCAAATACACGTTTCCCTATTTATTATCCTACAAGCAGTGAGTTGGGTCACAACTGAGCTCTTGGGGGGCCTATCATGGCTGGAGAACAGGTCCCGAGTATTTGGTCGGCGCTGGAGCTCGTCTTGGCAGGCAAAGAATGAGTCAAGAATGAAAACAATAGTTAAGCCCGACAGGACAGATCACTTCTTGCTTTCTCTTCCTGGCGGCGAGTTTGAGTGAAACCTGTCGAATTTGACTTCTCTTTCTGGGTTTTGATGCTAATTTTGCGTAATTCCCACCTTCAAATAGACTTTGCCACCGCTGCTGACAAGCTCGTTGATTGTCTCTCGTGCTTGCAGGGCTGACGTTCTTGTGTGACTCACGCACAACGTCCGAGCCAAGCAGGAGCAGTAGCCTTCCAACTTGAAGAGAACACCTTACAGTATGGGCAGCTTGATCTGTGAGCTCGTGGGCATGCTGCGCGACGTGCAGTTCCAGCGCTGCCGCCTGATCCTGCAAGAGCTCTCGGTCGAGCACACGCAGCTGCTTCCGCGTATCCACGGGGGCATGGAGATCGAGTATCTGGCGCTCCTGGACACACACAAAGACCTCATTCCCAGGGCGAAGCGCGCCAAGCACCAGCAGTCCACGCACCCATTCCTGCTAGTGAATGGTGACAAGTACGTCGAGGGCGAAGAGGGGCTCTTGCAGATCGTAGTCGAAAAAACGCAGCTCTCTCGGAACGAGATTCTGGCGATCGCAGCATTCGGAGGCGACCGCGACATTCTCGAATACAGCAAGCAGATCGAACTGGCAGAGGAGATTCTGCAGTCCAAGGCGGACACGGCATCGAAGCAGGCGCTCTTCCGAGCCCGACAGCTCTCGGGCAACAAGTTCGTGTACCTCACGTTCGACGTGGACGGCGCGGCGCTCCCACGCGTCGAGATCGAGCTCTTCCACCGCGTTTGTCCACGCACGTGCGACAATTTCATCGCGTTCTGTCAGGGCAAAGTGCCCGACATCATGGACGAGACCCAGACGCTGAGCTACAAAGACAACGTTGTGCACAGGATCGTGCGCGGCGGGTGGATCCAGGCGGGGGATGTCGCTGGCAATGGCGAAGGTGACGGAGCTTGTCGATCGCTCTTTGGGCGCAGTTTTCCTGATGAGAGCTTTGCGATCTCGCACAACGCGACTGGGATTGTGGTATGTAGCCTCTGCTCTCCATACAGATTGATCATCGTCGAAACCCTCTTGCTCTGATTTGACTGTGTCGGCATTCTCTCTTCCATCAGTCGATGGCGAACACTGGTCCTCACACAAACGGCTCCCAGTTCTTCATCACCCTGGCGCCGCTGTCGTGGCTGGACCGGAACAAAGGTACAAGCACGGTGTTGCAACAGGCTTTGTCCGCTGGCTTCCCTCGTTGACTTTTTTCCTTTCGTGCGTTTTTGTTTTGTTTTTGCAAGTCGCATTTGGACGAGTCGTGAGCGGAATTCACGCGATTCTGACAATCGGGAACCTGGAAACACTGCACGATCGCCCTTGCGCACCATGCAAAATTGTCGACTGCGGCTTGATCGAGTCGTGAAATAGCCGAAGAAGGGTCGCATACCATAGAGTTTCGATTTCGACAGATCATCATCAAAAGCGCATGCGGCCAACTCGGATCAATCATAAACACCTCTTGGACCGCCCTCCTTCGTGAAGATTCTTCTTTACCAAATTACAAAACCTGGCATGCCAAGCGATGGACATGCACGTATAAACTTACTTAACTTAGAGTGTCTTCAACTGTAGCGGGGGGAACTCGAGTTCGCTTTCTCCTATCGGAATTTCCTTGGCGCCTGGATAGACGACGCGCTTCTGCCCCCAAACTTCAGCTTTCGGTCCGCGCCACTTACTGCAGATTTGAATTTGCTTTCGTTAGAAACCCCAGAAACACCATTTGGAGCAAATCTGTTGCCTTTGCTACCTGGTGGCGTTGGTGGCGCTGACTTGACGCTACTGAGCTCTGATGCGGGGCTTTCCGTCTCGTTTTCCTTTCCATTGTCACTTCCAGGAGCAGTTGGGTCTGCTGGGTCTTCATCGCTCTCATTCGAATGGACGCTGCTAGTGCTTGCAGTACTTGCCTTGGACACACCGCTAAATGATCTCAGACTTTGGGCTTCTTCAAGTTTTTCTGCGAATGAAGCACCTCCAACATCGCTTTCAGTCGCAATCTTTGTAGCTTGGAAGGATGGGAATGAGAAGCTCTTCTTCTTTGGAGTCGACCCAGTTTCTTCGTCAATCTAACCAAATAACAAGAAAACACTGGGGTGAGAATCGCACAATGCAACGCAAAGTAGCTTGTGAAAACACAAGAGAACCACTTACCTTTCGCTTCTTCATGTACGTCTCGAGTTCATGACGCTGCTGGGTGAAGTCCTGTGTTGATTCTTTGACAACAGTTCCAGCCAATTGCGACACCTGCTCAAATTTCCTCTTGGTCGCGCTGACGTTGCTGTCAAGACTCTTCTGCAAGGTAGAGTGACCACCTGATAACTTCGATCGAATTTCTTCGTAATTCCCGATGAACTTGTCATTCGAAGCTTCTCGCCTGTCAATAGCAGCAGAGCTGGAGCTGCTTTGCTCAGCCAAGACTTCTATCAGCTTCTTGCTGGCAGCGCTGCCCATCTGCGCTGTTCTCTCGATTGACTGTTTTTGCTCACCCAAGTTCGATTTGATGAGGTCGCCATGACGAACTCCAATCTCACTGACTTCGCCTCGCATCCTGACAACACACTCCTGCAACTCCGTCGAGTGGGCCTCCTGTTTGGTGTTTTGACTGGAAAGCGCCTTCACCGATGTCAGAATATCACGCTCTGTCACATTGCGGACGTTCTTCAGTTGGTGCTCTTGCTCACTCGCGTTTTTCTCGATGAATGACGTGTACTCTTGAAGTCTTTCAGCTTGTGTTGCAACGCACTTGTCGACGTACGCAGTGAGTTGCTTCTTCATCTCGGTCATCTCGTGCTGCTGCTTCGCATGCGTGTCCTTTAGTGCAGCCACAAGACTCTCTTTGTTCGCCTGTAGTTGCTTGGTCTGCTCCTCAATGGACTCATCAATCGTAGCTTGCAGCTCCAACAGCTTCTGGCTCTGCTCCGACAGAAATTGTGCCATCTCAGTCCGAGAGCTGGAGAGTTTCGCCTCCACGTCTTCCAAGAACTTGATGTTTTTCTCCTTCGCCACATCAAGCTCTTTGGCAACCTTCGACGCATGGCTCGAGCTCAATTCGATCAGCTTTTCGAGATCGCTCTGCATTGCGCTATCCTTTTCGCTTATGGATAACTCAAACTTGTCCGAGATCTGCTTGTTCGTCTCTCTCTCCTGTTCACCTTCCTTCTCTTGCTGCTCTCGTCGGCCACTCATCAATGCTTGCAAATTTTCCAACGATCTCACCAACTCCTCTAAATCAGCAGAATGAGCAGTTTGAAGCTGTTCAATAGATTTTGACACATCTGACACGAACGCTTCTTGTTCGTCTTGGTGATGCAGTAGTCGTGCTTGGAACTCGGCGATCTGGGCTGCCGATCTCTCAGAGAACGAGCTCGCCAAGTTGTTGTTTGATTCGGCTACTCGACCCTTACGTTCTACAAACCAGGAGGAGGTTTGAAAAATCCCGCACTGTCAGTTAGCGCCAGAGAGCTCACAGAAGAAACACACAAGCATGAGACTAGACACTTACCGATCTTCTCCATCAAACGCAGCGCTCGCTCCTCGCTTTCTTGAAACATCGCTGCTGCTCTCTCGCCATTCGCCAGCAGCACCTTCTCATTCCCTTGATACGCATGCAGCTCGACCTCTGCTCTCGCCAGCTTCGCAGCTGTTTGTTTCAGTTGGCTCTGTGTCTGTACAAGTTCGCTCTGCACTAGTGTTAGCTTGTCTTCTGCTTCCTGCTTCGCCTTCTCCATTACTTTCATCTCTTCTTTCTGGTGCCGCATTTCATCTTCCAGCTCCTTGCATGCCTTGTTTCGGACTTCCAGCTCATCTTCGAGCTCCGACAGCTGCACAGCCTGGCCAGAAATTCGCTCCTGCATCTCAGCGAACTGGGCTGGAGGCAAGTAGATGCCATCCTTCGAACGCGCCGCCTGGAGCGCATTTCGCAGCGTCTCAATCTCGTTGCCGTACTCTTTCAGAAGCCCCGCTTTCGTAGTTTTCTGGTTCACTTCAGGCTTGTTCTTGATGTTCTTAGCTCGATATGCGTACTCGAGCGTGCTCAGCGTCTCGTCGATACTATCTGCGCATGGTGCGAGCGTCGCGATGATCGTCGTCTTGGTGCGACCGCCGAGTGATTCTTGCAGCAGGCGCGTCAGCTTACTGTCTCGGTAAGGGATATGCGGGTGGTTGTCCACAAGTGCAGTGATGACGCGACCTAGCGTGAGCAAACTCTGGTTGATGTTGCCTGCCTCTCGCGCTCTCGCGTTTCTCGCACCAGAGCGTCCGACACACTCAGATCCTGCGAGATCCACGAGGTTGAGTTGTCCGGTCTTGATCAGATCTTCGCCGCCTGGGTTGCTCTCCTTGCTGTGAATGCGGATCGTGAAAATGCTGTGCGAACGACTCGAGTTCTCGTTCATAAGCGTCTCGGACGTGATGCGGTTCTTGACGCCAGCCTCGAGCAGCTCGAACACCTGACCCGCAGTCGTCGTCGTGACCTCCAGCAGGTTTTGGCAGTAGATGCCGCCGCGCTTGGGGTCTTCCATGAGCCGCAGCTTCTTGGACTCTGGCGCCAGCAGGTCCTTAAGTTCTTCGTTGTAGAGCTGCAGAAACGACACCTTGACGCTGTACTCCTGACTGCTCGACTGCAGCGCATCAAAGATATAGCGCACACAGCGTGGAATGATACCTGCCATCTCGTCATCGGGGGACAACGCACCCTGCATCGTGTGGGTCTTGCCCGTGCCAGTCTGTCCATACGCGAACACAGTGCAGTTGTACCCGGCGAGCGCTTCGTCGACCACAGGCTTCACGGTCGCCTTGAACACGTCCTTCTGCGTCGAGTACTGGCCGTAGACTTTGTCGAAGGAGTAGTTCTTGCGCTTGGCGACCGCGATCTCGTTCGTGTTGGTCTTGCACTGCAGCACAGGTGGCCGGCCTGCGGCTTTCTCGCGCTCGTTCAGCGGGCGACAGCGCACCGCCACCTGCACGTGGGATTCGACCGACACTACAGCAGCTGCTGCAACCGCAAAGGCGGCGGTCCCCGCGAGCACCTGCGCACTAGTGCTGCTTCCGCTGCCGGTGCTCATGCTCACGCTGACCGCGCCGCCTGACAGTATCGGGCCGCTCATCGTCTTCGCTTCCGCGTCTTCTCTTTCTCGTGTCTCTGGTGACGCGCGCGCGAAAATGTGCGTGTCCTTTTTCGCGCTTTTTTGAATTTTGAAAGGCGCCGCTAACTGGCACACACTATTGAAATTGCGGACATGTTTTGGTCGAATCGGCGACATTGCGATTGCGAGCGCTGTACACATTTTAGGAAGACTTCCCTTTCTTGAAATCTGAAAAGAAAAAAATAGTTGAAACAAAAACATGCAGCGTAATTTCCAAGTTGTGATACAATCCTTGTTTAAAATGGGGTGAGCCATTTCACTGTAAAGGAATATCGTAGAAGCTCCTCTTTCGGGTACTTTTAAATCGATTCAACCAAAAATTTGCCAATTTTGACAAGGGACCAAATCCTTTTTTTCTAATAGAAGCTATTGAGAGGTAATATACATCATAAATCCTTTTTTTAACTGTTAACCTGATAAACATGACAATAAATATCCTGTTGAATATACGTAACTATATGAATAACAATTTTAAAAGGCTTTGAGCCATTTTACTCTAATCGCAACGCAAAACCCAATAACTGAAATCACAGCACAATTTCAGTTATTTGTGGACGCGGAGGATGGTCGCGCGAAATACCGGTTTTCTCACTGGCGTCCAGTCAATTCCCAGGAGCCCACCTTGTTGTTTCTCGAAACGTTATTGTGAGCATTGGGAAGCGAAGCGATCGCATTGAGCTAGCAGCTACACGTGACAGCATCTCGATCGATCAAGATGGCCGACCAGCAGCAGCAGCTCGGGAAAGTGAGCGAGAACCTCCTGGACGCGAAGCAGCCGTTCGCGTCATGCGACTTCGGTCTTGACCGCCGTCTCACTAAGGCGGTCGCCAAGATGCGCTTCGTGCACGCGACGCTCGTGCAGGTGCACTGCATCCCGCTGGCGATGCAGGGCAAGGACCTGCTTGTGCGCGCGCGCACTGGTTCGGGTAAGACCGCGGCGTTCGCGCTGCCGCTGCTACACAAGATCTTGCAGCAGAAGCAGGACCAGTCCAGCGCCAACGCGCTGCAGCCGTCCGTGAAGGCGCTCGTGCTCGTGCCGACGAAAGAGTTGGTGGAGCAGACCAAGAAACACATGAGCGAGCTCATGTACTACTGCAATGACGTCGTGAGTCTCCTGGCGCTTGGCGGACAGAGCATGAACGCGCAGCAGGCACTGCTTCGTGATGTGCCAGACGTCGTCATTGCGACGCCAGGTCGACTGGTCGCCCATCTGGAAGCTGGCAACCTGAAGCTCAAGGACTCGGTACAGACGCTCGTGATCGATGAAGCCGATTTGGTGCTGTCGTTCGGCTACGGCGAAGACATCCGCACGATCTTCAACCACCTGCCCAAGGCGTGCCAGAACTTCTGCATGTCCGCGACGCTGAGTCCTGAGCTGGAGAAGCTCAAGAAGTCGGTGCTGCACAACCCAGCGGTTGTGAAGCTCGAGGAAGGCGAGACCGACGGCAAGCTGCAGCAGTACTTCCTGCCAGTCGCGCAGAACGACAAGGACCTGCTGCTCTACGCGCTCATCAAATTGGGCGTGATCCAGGGCAAGGTGATTTTTTTCGTGAACTCGACCGAGGCCGCGTACCGCCTGAAGCTCTTCTTTGAGCAGTTCATCATCAAGAGCGCCGTGCTGAACGCGGAGCTGCCGCACAACTCGCGCCAGCACATCATTGAGGAGTACAACCGCGGACTCTTTGACTACTTGATCGCCACGGACGACAGCGTGGACCGCGACGTGGGCGAGGCGTCTGATGAGGAAGAAGAGGAAGACGAGGACGATGAGGAAGAAAACACCGACGATGAAGAGGATGAAGAAGCCGAAGGTGACGACGAAGAGGCTGAAGAAGACGCGGAGATCGACGCGGAGGAGGACGACGAAGACGCCGAAGAAGACTCGGAAGCCGACGATGAAGACAACGAAGAAGACGATGAAGATGACGAGGAGGACGAGGAGGACGATGAAGACGCCGAGATGGCCGAAGACGGCGATGAAGAAGGCGAAGAAGATGCTTCCGCAAAGAAGAACGCCAAGAACAAGAACAACAAGCGCAAGCGCGACGAGTCGTACGGTGTGTCGCGCGGCGTGGACTTCCGCGGCGTGAACTTTGTCATCAATGTGGACTTCCCCAAGAGCGTGCGCGCGTACACGCACCGCATCGGGCGTACCGCGCGTGGTGGCGCGACCGGCACGGCGCTGTCGCTGCTTTCGCTCGCGGACACCAAGCAAAAGCGCGCGCTCGACCGCGTGCAGGCGAGTCAGAAGCCCGTGCTGACGCCGTCGAAGGACCTGCTCAAGCAGCCGGCCGAGCTCTCGTTCGACCTCAAGGAGATCGACTGCTTCCGGTACCGCGTAGAGGATGTGCGTCGCGCGGTCACGACCGTCGCGGTGCGCGAGGCGCAGCTTGCGGATGTGAAGAAGGAGATCCTGAACTCAGAGAAGCTCGTGTCGCACTTTGAGGCGAACCCGCGCGACCTGAACATCCTGGAGCACGACAAGGCGATCGGCACCGCGCGCGTGCAGCCGCACCTGGCGACCGTGCCGGACTATTTAGTGCCGATCGCACTGCAGGCCGCGGCACCGCAGAAGAAGAAGTCCAAGACGAGCAAGCGCCTGCGCCTGGGCGGCAACAAGGACGGCAAGCGGCGAACAGACAACGACCCACTGCACACGTTCACGCACGGCGACGAGGGCGAGCACGACGACGTGGTGCGGAATGCCGGTGATGAGAGCGAGAAGACACCCAAGCAGCCCGCGAAGGAGGAGGACCGCATCACGTTCGGCAACTACGGCGTGGGTAAGAGCACGGCCGGGCGCCAGAAGTGGAAGCAGATGCACAAGCGCGGCCGCTTCAACCCCAAGACGATCGCCAAGAAGAAGTTCAAGGCCAGCAAGGGCTTCTCCCACTAGACGACGACACATAGACACAAGGCCTCAATCAACTCAATTGCATGCATTTTATCATCCTTCACCCAACATTGTTGTCCATTCCCAGTGTCTCTCTTTATTTCTTATAGGTTCCGATCCACGCTCGATGCGAATGGTGGCAGCAGCACGGGGCGACTCGTGCCAAAGTACTTGAGCGCAGCTGGGGGAGAGTTGGGCGGCGGCAGGAACGCGCTCATCACGTCCAGCTGGCCGCTCTCACGGAGTTGCTCCCAGAGCTGCTCCATCGCCACTTGCAGTGAGCCATTTTCATTGGTATCTTCAACAGACACCTCCAGCTCCACGTCGACGAGCGCCGCCTCGGCCTTGGGCTTGAGCGCCTCCATCACCGCGCGCTTCTTGTCGTAGACGTAGTCGAGCAGCTGCAGACTGCGCACGTGGTCCAGGTGCTCCTTCTCGATCGCGAGCAACTTCTTCTTCTGCTTGACCGTTTTCGCGGTCGCCTTCGCCGCGAGGATCTCTGGCGGCCGCTGGAAGATCGTGCTCGTGGACTCGGAGAGCGCGAACGGCTGCTTGTTGCACTTGAGCATGTCCTGTCGCAGGCTCAGGTAGCTGCGCACGAGCTCCAGCTCCTCCTTTGCGACCGCCTTCATCGCGTGCACCTCACGTAGGTGCTGGCTCTTCTTGTCCTCGGCGAGTGCGCGGCAGTGCGCCTTGTGTGCGCGATCCCACTGTTTGCGGTCGTCGACAACTTCAAGTTGCTGCTCTCTATGCACTTCGCGGAGGTCTCGTAGCTCTTCGTTCTGGATGTGCCGTGAGATCATCGCGATACTCGCGGAGAACGCCTTGGCGGTCTCCACATTCTGCAGCCGCGTCTGCTTGGCGAGCGCTTGCTGGGCCTTCTGCTGGCGGATCTGCGGGATCGACTTGTTGGCTCTCGCGCGGTTCGACGGCGCCAGTGAGTGCACTGAGCAGCGCTTGAGCACATCGCGCGCGAGCTTCTCCTGATGGAGCCGCTCATGAGTCTGATTTGGTTGTCCCCCAGTTGAACCAGAGTTCAAAAGTGACGATGATGACGACGCATGCGTTAGCAATGTGGTATTGTTTGACGATGGCGAAATGGGTGGCTGGGGTGCATCCAAGCGGCTGAGGATCTTGGTCTTGCGTCGCAGCTCCTGAGTCGCGTGGATGATCAGTTTGCTCTTGAGTGAGTTGGTCTCGTCGAGGGTTTTCGCGATCTTCGATGGGCTTTTGGCGCAGCTTTCGTAGTCGAATGCTAAACTGGCGTCGTTCTGTTGCTTGAGAAGCTCAAACGGGTACAGATGAGGCGCAGATTGCGCTTTCTCGAGGGCTTTTAACCGCTGCAGCAGCAGCTCAGCCTTGGCTTTAGCTCGTAAGCTGCCGCCACCGCTTCTATGACTCGAATCCAGGTATGGCTGGTCGGTGTGGGGTTGAGTCTGCTGCTGCTGCTTAAACCTTTTAAAGTGCTCGATGATGAATTTATCATGGAACCAGAGCTGGAACGCCTGGATGAACATCGACACCGTCACTTTCTCTGTGTCTTCAGGCAGCCGCTGCTCCCAGCGGCGATACGCGACGTCATCGACGTGGAGATCGTAGTATCCTAGTAGCTGCTTGACCGCCGCGACTCGGATGCCACGCGACTCGCGCGCTTGGGGGTCGAAGCGCAGCATCATCTCCTCACAGACTGCCATGAAATTGAGTCGCTCAATCGCTTGGGGATGATGAAGACCAGCGCTATTAGAAGCAGACTCAAGCTGTGCGTTCTGACCATTGGGCAGCGACCCCATGAGCTTCTGGTTGCGCTGCAGCATGCGGCGCATGAGCTCCGGGTCGTCGAGCATCTTGCCGAGCGTCTTGATCGCCGCACTCGAGTATGGGTGCACGAGGGGCTTTGCCTGCTGGTAGAGCTCCACCATCTGATGTTGCTCTTGCTCAGCCTCTTGGCCATCGTCATCATCGCCATCATTGTCGTCATTGGAGTCCGAGTGAGAGCATCTATATGGCGATGGGATCGGCAGAAGGTACCGGATCGACGACGGCGCCATGGCTCCAGTGAGGTGGTCCATTCACGACAGGCTCATTGCATTTCTTACACGTGCTACTCTGAATGGATGAATGACGCCAGAGCCATCAGTAACTCATGTCAATTACTTTGCGCATCATGTCGATATGGCAATCTATAAATAGGAAATGAGAGGCTATTTATGGCTACATTTATGATTTCCAAATGGCTACATTTTGTGTGGACCACAAACATTTAAAGTTTGCGCCACCAGTATCTATCTAGCGAGTCATGAAAGTTTATAGAAATGCACATGGCGTTGGCCACTTAGGCTATGAAAGTCAACTTTCTACAAGAGCTCTCTGCGAGTGTAAGAGCAAGGTATCAAAGAGGCTATTTGCATATGTTCTTCGCTTTGTCTATAGCAGTGGCATCTTGATCGAGTTGGGGACGAGCGCGCTGTTGTGGATTCCGTAGCTCAGGTACACGCCGCTGCCGACTGATAGCCAAATCAGAACGCCCCACCTGCACAAAGAAGCACACAGACATGCCAACACACAGCACACAGTGAGACTCAATTGGTCACTGCCTGGCAAACGAGAGAGACGTCCATGATGTGCATTTCGTACCATCCTGCTGCTGGGATACTCGCCATCATGTAGATGTTCGCCAGGATTCCCAGACACGGGATCAGTGGCACTAGCGGGCACTTGAAGGACGTGGAGTTATCACTATACAAAGCATACAAACCACACAAATCATCAGTCAGCCAACACGTACTCTATAGGAATATGGTTTTGTTGGTTTTGAAGCGTACCTGATCTTTTCCAAGCGCTGGATGGCCCAGAACGACGCCACCAGTAACACTCCGAGCGCGCTCTGGCCGATCCAGTGCAGGTCAAACACGAATGAGAACGAGAGCGCAAAGCTCGCGAGCACAAACGCCACGACTCGTTTCACCACCGTCTTCTTGCTGGCGGCGCTGTTCTCATCTGCTTCAAACGGCGACTTCATGCGCAGTAGCAGCACGCCCGCGTTCACAAACGTGAACACCTGGAGCGTCCCGCAGGAGATCACATTCGCGAGAAAGTCCAAATCGAACACGAACGAGATGGTCGCGACCAGCACGCCCGTGAAGATCGTGCTCGCCACGGGCACTTGGGTCTCTCGGTGGAGCATCACGAAGATCTCCGGGAGCAGTCCGTCCTTCGCCATCTGGTAGAAGATACGCGGCTGCCCCATCAAGCACGTGAACGCCGCAGTCGTGAGTCCGAAAATCGAGCCAAATGACACGATCGTGCTCGCCCAGGGCGTGTTGTGGTACGCAAACGCGTTCATGAGAGGCACGGCGCTGCCCAGTACGCTCACCGGCGCCATGCCCGTGACAACGAGCGACACGCCGACGTAGATCGTCATGGAGATGAGCAGCGAGCCGATGATGCCTTTCGGGAGCGTGCGCTGCGGCTCCTGCACCTCCTCTGCAAGACACGCAACCATGTCGAAGCCCAGGTACGCGAAGAACACGACACCGGCGCCAGTCACGACACCGTGCACGCCCGCCGGCATGAAATTCTCCCAGTTCGCCGTCTCGATCTGCGTGCTCCCGAACGAAATCACAAACAGCAGCACCGAGATGTTCAGGAACGTCACCAGCGCATTGAACTTGGCGGATTCCTGTTGTAAGGCAGTCAAACGAGATACGTCAGCCATCACACAAACGCAACGTTGCGGAGCCACAAGCGACATGGATTCGTACGTGGACGCCAGCGAGCAGGATGAATGTGCATACGAGCACGAGCAACGACGCCAGCAGGCTGCAGGACATGCCCATGATCTCCGTCGTGACCATCCAGTGCGGGATGTGGATGCCCCAGTTCTGCAGGAACAGGTCCGCATACACCGCCCAACTTCGTGCAATGCCAGCTAGAGAAAATAACAAGCGACGTTGTTAGCCTATCTATCATTTTGTGTGCATGCGATCACACCAAACGAAGAGGTAAGTGCGATCTTTACCAGCAGAGATACCGTATCCAAGCGTCAGGTTCCAGCCAATGAGCCATGCCGCCAGTTCGCCAAACGTGATGTACACAAACGTGTACGCCGAGCCAGTCACCTACATAGTAGTAGCATCAATATCACGCATTCATTACACCAACGGAATGTTAGCACACCCCACACCACACATGATACAACACCATCCACATATAAACGTACCGGCAAGCGCGCTGCAAACTCCGAGTACGTGAGTGACGTGAAGATGCACGCGATACCACTGATCAGGAACGAGAGCGAGATCGCCGGTCCCGCGATCTGCGCGCCGACGCCCACGAGCGAGTACACCCCGGCGCCGACAGAGCACCCGACGCCGTATGCGATGAGGTCCACGAGCGTCAGGCACTTCTTGAGAGACGCGTGCTTGCTCTGCTGGAAGTGCTCGATGGGCTTCACGCGCCGGATCGCGCGCATGAAGGGGGAGTCCATAGTGGCGGGGCTCTGCTACTGTTACTGCTGGTACTTGTGGAGCAGAGAAGCAATGGGGAGAATGAAAGGCGCGCTTGAAGCTGCTCACTGGGCAGTGGCAAGAGCTGTGCGGAAGAGATTGTGATTGGGTTGCGGGACGCATGACGCAGTGTGCGCATTTTGCGCTTGTGAATATTAATACGACAAACCTCCAAAATTTACTCCCACCAAAGTTAATACATTGTCTATTTGTAATCAAAATTGATCCACCGCACTCTTCCCATACATGTAATTTGCTCGATAATCAATACTTTTCAGCGATGATACCTCGACAAAACGATACCCAACTGCAAGTCATGTCAAGTTGTTACTAAATACTTTTGTTCATGACATATTGTATTGAGATTTGCTATGAGACCATGTAAAGGGATGTTTAAGGTTTAGGATCCATTCTTATAGATAACTGCTAGCTACCTGTATAAGTTGTCCTCCCCAATTGATTTTCAAACATAATAAAACTAGTAGTTAATCAGGACATCGTCCAGCGGACTTGATTGAATTTGGAAGGGTTGTTTGTATAGGGATTTTACTGTATAATAGAAAGGATTGCCAACGAATATCAGAATTCTGGAACCGACGGGTTTTCATCACCCACCAACATCACCCACCAGCGGAAAAAGAGCCAAGAGCGTGAGAAGGAAGGTACCATCTCATCTCATCATGCAACAAGTCATAACTACAAAACACAGCAAAGCAAGTTCAAGTGCGTGAAGGAATCCTGGATGAAGGATTAGCCCTCTCAGGAGGGCGGACACGTATTCACGTAGGGAAGGGGACTGCACAGCAGTTAGCTTCTCCATCTCAAGAGAAACAGCGTTCTGTGAGTGGGTGGGTGTCCGTTTGTATAAATGACTGATTCTTGATGGAAGAAGTGCACCGCAACTGCGAGGTGTCCAACTTTTGCGAGCCGCAATTTATTCTCCATCTTTCTTCTACAGAAGAGAAGCATATTAACAGACAGCAAAGCCGCAAACTCATCGCAAAGGCTTCACACGATACGCGCGCCAAGTAAGAAAGAAAACGCACGAGTTGAGTGGGTTTGCGTTACAGCTTTCTCTTTTTTCTCTCTTTTCTTCGTTACCTTTTCGCGAGCGTAATCGCAGCCCAGCCAAGCATCCCAATCCTTCGCTCGATCTCGCTTCCTGAACTCTCTCTTGTTGCGCTCTCCGCTCTCATAAAGCTGGTGATGGTAGAATACGCCTAAAGAACAGCACTTAGACCTTGCTGTAGTCCATCTTGGACTCGAGCTTCTTCGTCTCGCCCAGCTTGCGCGCCGCCTTCATGAAATCCTCTTCCAGCACGTAGTCGCGCTCCGCGCGGATCGCAAACACGCCGGCCTCTGTGCACACATTTCGGATATCGGCGCCGTTGAAGCCGTCCGTGAGCTTCACGATCGACTCGTAGTCGATCTCGCCCTTCTTTGTGATCGGACCCGAGTGGATCTTGAGGATGTCCATGCGCGAGGCTTCGTTGGGCAATGGGATCTCAATCTTTCGGTCCAAACGACCCGGACGCAGCAGTGCAGGATCCAGGATGTCCGGTCGGTTCGTCGCCATCACCATCTTCACTTGGCCAAGCGCATCGAAGCCGTCCAGCTGGTTCAAAAGCTCCATGAGCGTACGCTGGATCTCGCGATCCGCCGACGTACCTTCCGAAAAGCGGCTGCCACCGATCGCATCGATTTCGTCCATGAAGATCACACACGGCTGGTGGTCACGCGCGTAGCCAAACATCTCGCGGATCACACGCGCACTCTCACCAATGTACTTGTCGACAATCGCACTCGCGACCACTTTGAGGAACGTCGCGTTGATGTTGCACGCGAGCGCACGCGCCAGGAGCGTCTTGCCTGTGCCAGGAGGTCCGTATAGGAGCACGCCTTTTGGCGGCTTGATGCCCACGCGCAGGAACAGTTCCGGGTTCGTCAGTGGCAACTCCACCACTTCGCGCAGCTCGCGGATCTGTTCGTTGAGCCCACCGATGCTCGAGAATGACACGTTGCCAGCGTCTTCGTTGAGCATGTGGTACACCGTCGGGTCAACCTCGCGCGGCAAGTAGCGCATGATCGTGAGCGTCGTCATGTCGAGCGCAACACGCGTGCCCGCCTTGAGCTTCGTCTTGTCCACTTTCGAGCGGCAGCCGACCACGTAGCGCGGGCCACTCGACGCCTTCACAATGAAGCGGTCGTCGTCCAGCTGGCGCAGCACTTCACCGATGATCTGACCCACGCTCTACAAGACGACAATAATAACAACACCAAGGGGTGGAAAAATATCGGGTCAGTCTATGCGTTTACAGATAGTTCCTTTGATAAATGCACGCTTGCAAACGCACCTGCAGCGCCTTCAAGTCATCCTCAGTCTTGTTGTATTCGCGCACAAGCGCCTTCACATTCTCACGCATGTTCTTGACTCTGTATGTCCATATAGCGCACACATACAATAAAAGGCGAGAGATCATCAGCATGAATATCGTCCGACAGCCGTGAAAAAATCCAAAAGATCCATCTTCATCTCTCCATTACTGCAGCTCAGCACCGTGCAGAGAGCCACGTATAGCATTAAAGAGAACGCACCTGGACTCCATCTCTCTGTGCTCGCGCACCTTGGCCTTGTAGGCGCTGAGCACCTGCGCGCGCTCTTCCTCCGTCGTGGACGCCGACATGATCGCTCGCTTCCTTCTTCAGTTGCTGCTTTCGCTTTGGTTCGGCTCTTGTGTGAATGAAGGAAGGGGGGCAAGCGGATCTCGAAATATAGAGTCTATATTTAGGAATATGCGCCACACACTTTAAATGTCGAGATTCTGATTGCAAAAATACAGTAAAAAAACATTAAATTTTAATCAGTCTTTCAAGATAGATTCAGCAAAACGATATCATATTATAGAATATATAGTATTAAATATTTTAGTATTAGATTTTTTACTTTTTCGAAGTAAATGTTTCTTATCAAATTGTAGATTTATCGATTTTAGAGAGGATTTGACTCAATCGAGAGACAAGCCATTGGAGCAAACCTCATAAAACGCGGAACGCGGCACACCAAGCATGCGGCTTCCATCAGCGCCATTCCTCCAGGCGCAGCACCGCCTGCGCCTGGGTGCTCTGATCAACCGCACCAGCACCAGCAGTAGAACTCACGCGTTCCACGGCGCACTCACACATAGCTCTCGCGCTGGAAGCACAGCGTCGACACAGCGTGCAGCATTCGTGACTTCCTCGCCTCCATCCGCACCAGCATCATCTTCGCATGTGCTGCTGCAAGACACAGCTCATCGAGCCAATCGAAAGACTCGCGGTGCTGGTCCCGCCTTTGTTGCTACTGCTGTCGCTTCCAGACCGCGTGAAGAGATGTTGGCAGCGATCGGATTAGAGCATGGCCAGAGCAATGCGTACTACAACCAGCACCTGCGAGCCGCCCTCGATCGCAAGGACCTCCGCACCGCCACGCAGATCGTTTCCGCATTGCGCGCACCAAGCAGCAGCAGCGACGCTATCTTGAATTCAGCGATAGAGCCACGCAAGCCAGTCATTTGGACGCAAAACTACGATGCGCTGCTGTTCGAGTGGAGTCAACGCGGGGATGTGAACCAAGCGCTCGCGCTGCTCGACGAGATGGTCGCATTCAATCGCGTGAGCACGCGCAGCTTCAACACGACGCTGGTCGCGTGCAGCAAGAAGCGCAAGCTGAAGCAAGCGGCGCACGTGCTCCAGCAGATGCGCGAGGTGGGCAAGACGCCGGGGCCGTTCGCGTACGCGAATGCGATCAACTGTTGCTCTAAGGGCGACGGGAATGTGAAGATGGCGGCCAAGTTCTGGAGTGAGATGCTACATGATGGCGTGGAACCATCCATTGAGGTCGTGAACTGTATGCTGCGCGTGTACAACCGAGCGGGCGGTCGCTCCGAGAAAGCGCTGGCGCTGGTGCTCCAGGCGATCCATGCGTTTGATCTGACTCCGGACGCGATTTCCCAGTCGGCACTGGTGTTCTCACTGCTTCAAGACGCGAAAACAGACGACGCGGTGGATTTTCTAGAGGAAATGCACGAGCAATTGCAAGTTCAGGTCGAAATCGACCTGCTTAACGCCGCGCTCGACGCCTGCAGGCAGCTGGAAGACTGGGAGAATGCAACGAGAGTGCAACATCTGATTCAAGAAGCAGAAGAAAACAGCAAAATCAGTAGCAGCAACAAGGGCAATGCCGACACGAAGCGCTTGGTTGCGCTGTGTGAAGCAAAGGACGCGTCGTCACTCTCCATCGCATGGACGTTTGCAGCTCCTCGGCAGCTTCCGATCTCTGCACGGGCCAAGCAGAACGAGCTGGTAAAGAAAGAGAAGCAGAGTCCAAAAAGACTGAGAAGAGTGTTTCGTGAGATCATTGATGCATTAGAAGATGCGGATGAAGGAAGCGAGCGTGCATTGTCGGTTCTGAGAAGAGTCGAGAACCTGAAGCAGTGGGAGCGGGTCTTCGTATCGAGTCCGGTTGAAGACGTTGAGAAGTTTATGTGTTTGTGCCAGAAACTCGAGATTGACGGAGACCAAGACGGGTTTGTACTGGGAGTCGAGTTCTACAACCTCTATCTCTTTGCGCTGGCACGGCACGCTGGGAAGATCGAGACAGCGCTCAACACGCTGGATGAAATGATTGAGAGGCAGTGCGTGGATGCGACGAGCTTCAACAATGTGCTGGCGATGTGCAGTCGCCATGGACGGCTGGAGTTGGCAGAGCGAGTGCTGGAGAAGATGGAGCATACAGCGCATTGTACGCCATCGACTTTCTCCTACAACGCCGTTCTGAATTGCTGTGCGCTCAAGCGCAACGTGACCACAGCGGAAGCGTACTATGAAGAACTCAAGGCTCGCGGGCTTTCACCAGACACAGTTACGATCAACACGATGCTGAAAGTATATGCAAGCAAGACGGAGAAGGTATCACAGAGACATCACCAAGAGCTACGAAAAGAAGAGGAAAAGCCGAAAGGACTCAGCTACGCTCATCGTGCGCTCAAGCTCTTCCAGCGAAGTTCCCGAAAGCTCAAGATCGAACCTACGAAAGCGACATATTTCTCGCTTTTCCGCGCTTTTGTGCAGGAAGCGGACAGTATCGCTGCGTTTGAAGAAGATGAAGCAGAGGAAGCAAACGGAGAAGACGATGATGAGGGGATCCACGACCAGATCTCTCCACTGATCAAGAGAATTTGTGCCGACGCACCTGTCAAACACTTGGACGTTGCAGTGTTCAACGCCGCGATCGACTACTTCCAGCGTCTCGGAGACATGAAAACGACTTTCGACTTGTTCAACACCATGAAAGAGAGAGGATTTGAGCCGAACGACATGACGCTGAGCCTGCTGTTTGCGGCGTGCAGTCGCTCAGAGCAGGTCGACGTGGGGCTCAAGTTTTTGCATTACCTCATGGACGAGCAGGATTACCACCCGACGCTTAATGTACTGAACGGTGCGATCCTACTGTGCGCCAGCTCGAGCTCTCCGCAAGATGCGCTAGAGCTGTTCAACGGAATCCAGTCGTCGGGGCTCCTGAAACCTACTGAAGCCACATTTGTGAACCTGATTCACGCGTTTGGTCGCCAGGGTGATGTCGAGCAGGCGCTCGAGTACGTCCACGCGATGAAGGCGCAGCTTGGGTTCGCCTCTCTTGACGCGTACAACCGCGTGCTTCAGGCGTGTGCTGTAGACAGTGCGCCACTGCAGGCGATGGACGTCTTGCAGCACATGCAACAGCACGAAAGTCTGATTCCGAACGCAGTGTCTTACAACATGGTGCTCAAGGCGTTCGCGAAGGTGCGCAAACAAGCTGAGGATGACGAGAGTGATGACGACGATGACGAAGGGGACGATCATCAAAGTGGTGATTTTGATGATGACGACCAGAATTTCGAAGCTGATGAAGATACTCTCGACAGTGTTGAAGAAGAACAAGAACCTAATTCTTTTAACGATGCTGACGTCCAAGCAGAGGCGGAAAACGTGCGGAGCCTGTTGGCGGAGCTCCTCGAGGAGATGCAGAGCAATGGCGTCCCGCCGTCTTCGATCACGTACACACGAGTGCTGGCAGCATGTGCGCTGCGTGGGGATACCAACGGAGTTCTCCAGTTCTGTGACGAGGTCCTGCACAGCAAAAGCAACAACCGCACATCAAGCGAAGTCGTGGAGCTCCTTTCCGAGTCGAGTCTCCAGAACTACCTGAAAGCCTGCAGTCGTGCGCGCGATCTTGATCGCGTGACAAACTTGATGCATATTCTCCAGGAGTGGCACTCGGAGACTGGCAGCTCGGTCTCACCACACGTAATCCTGCAGCTGCTCAACACGCTTGAAGATTTGGGGGCGTGGCGCCACGCGGTGGTGGTGCTGCGTGGCGTGGAGGCAACCTACGGCGTGCGTCCGAACGTGGTGTTTTTCAACCGCGTGATGGAAATGTGCAACGCGGCGAGCGAGTTCCACTTCGTGGACCAGATTTTCTCGACCATGCGGAGCGCCGCCGCGTACCGGATTTACCCGACGTCGCAGAGCTACATTGAAGCGATCTATGCCGCCGAGCAACGCGAGGAGTGGGTGGTAGCGACCAATTTGTTTCTCGAGATGCAGAAAAAGTGTGCAAAAGATGAAATTTCAGCCATGCAATTACAGAAAATCGCGCTCGGGCGGTACAGCGAAGGCCGCCGCAAGCTGTAGAAAATGAAAGAAAGAATGAATAAAGGGAATGGAGCTACAGAATGTAAACAAAAGCTAAAGACAGCCACTCAACAAACCACTGGCATTGTTTTTTTCTCTCTATTCCTCATCGAGGAGTCCGGCCAGTTCCTCCTTCGGCGTGAGCGGCGCGCGGATGCCGTACTCGGGACTGCTGTTGTCGCTCGTGCTGTTGCTGCTCGCGCCGCCCGGTCCGGTCTTGTAGATCGACTGGTCGGACGCGTTGAAGTGGAAGACAAGTCCGCCGAAGACGAGCACGAGCGACGCGATGCCGAAGACGACGTCCCACTGGCCCGTTGCCGCGAGGATCTTGCCCGTGACGACGTTGCCGACGATCCCCGGGATGGTCGCGAATGTGTTGGAGACGCCCATAACGTGCGCCGCGTGGTTGGGGCCGATGTCGATCATGTTGACCCAGTAGCCCGCCATGGACGCGCGGCTGCAGTAGAGCGTGAGCGAGAGCAGCGCCACGGCGCTCGGCGCGTTGGTCGCGAAGCGCAGCGAGAAGAGGAAGATCGCCGAGCCGAAGAAGCCAAAACCGTTCATGAACTGGCGCACGTGGAGCACGCGGAAGCCGCGCGCGACGAGGATGTCACCGAGACGCCCGAAGAGCAGCGCGCCGATGTAGCCGCAGATGTACGGCAGCGCCGCGGAGATGCCGTTCTTGCCGAGGTCAATGTTGAGCACCTGGCGGAAGTAGAGCGGGATCCAGCCGAGCAGTACGTACCAGCTGTAGTTGTAGCAGAAGTGCGCGATGTAGATCGCCCACGCGGGACGCGAGGTCAACAGCACGCGAAAGTTGAGCGTCTCGTGCTCGATCGTCTCGCTGCTCTGGTACTGGCGGCGATGACTCACGGGGTCGAGCGTGCGGTTGGCGAGAATGAAGGCTTTCTCTTCGTGCGAGATCGTCGGGTCGCGCTCCGGGTTGCTGACGCCGAAGACCAGGAAGACGAGGACCCAGATGAAGCTCAGCACGCCGAAGACGATGAAGATACGCTGCCAGCCGCTTGCTTCGAGGATCGCTGGCGATACGATGAGCGCCGTGATCGTGCCGAGGTCGCTGCCGCTCGAGACGAACGCGACAAGCCGACTGCGCTCCTGCAGCGGGTACCACGCACCGGAGATCTGGTGCATGCACGGGAAGAGAATGCCCTCGCCCAGCCCCATGCCGGCGCGCGCGAAGAATAAGCACCACGTGCATTTCGCCACGAACACGGTCGAGAGGTCGAAGAGCGTCCAGACGACGACGCCTGTGAGCAGCACGACCTTGGCGCCGAGCTTGGTCGCGAAGTAGCCACCCACGATCTGATGGGATACAGCAATAAAAAGAGAGAGAGAAGGTGCGGAGGCGAACGGTGAAAAAATAATCGAATGCGGCTGTGAGATGGGGGGGGGGAATTGATATACCTGAGTCGCCATGTAGCCATAGAAGAACGACGCCAACACCTGACCCTGCTCTTCCTTCGAGTCCACAAACGCCGGGAGCGCAATGCCAATGTTCGTGCCTACATCACAACCAGGAAATTCATTCACGTACCAAGCAGCACATTCAAATCAACAAACGTTGAGCCTGAGAGGTCGCGTTAAACAGAGATGGCAGACATCAGTCAATCAATCACGTACGGTCAGCGTAGCAGATCGTGGTCACCCAGAGACAGAGCAGTGCCGTCACGTAGCGCTTCTTGCCTACCGGCACGCGCGTTGACACCCCAGCGTGCTTGCTGCCGGTCTCCATGCGCTCCATTGCGGCAGTCGCTTGCGTAGCTCTTGATCAAATTTTTAGTGATCGTCAAGCGCGGTGACGCGGTGATCGTCGGAAAAATTGGGATCGCTCTTGTTGGAGAAGTGATGTCAAGGACTGCTCACTCATCAAGCATCAAAAAGTCAGCCCATCTTTTGTATTGAATAAAGTATGTCGCTTTAAATACTGATCTGAGCTACAAATGTGTTCTTTGTGCTTTCTGACTTGGATGCCCATGTCAAATTGCAGCTGGACATGGATAGCGAGCCATTTTCTATTTGAAGTGAACAGACAGCTGCCTTTTTTCTGTAAACTGGCGCTTAAAATCTGAGAATACGAACTTAAAGAGTCAAACAGCCGAACCTAGTCTATCAGACTTAAATGAATGTTGGCGCCATTTTTTATGGTGAAGCCTCATTTTTAGGCGCGTGAATAGCAAAGCGCGTTTTAGATGCTAAAACCGCGCTCTGTTTACAAAAACGCTGCTGTTTGAATTTTGAAAAAAGAGGCGCGGCTGGCCTGGAGGGCGGAAGACAAAGCCCAAAAAGCCCAAAGCAAGCGAGTGACTGACCAGTGGAAGAAGGCGCGAAGAGCCATCCGAACGCAGGCAAACTAGCAGACACACCCACACATCAACCAACACAGCAACGCCGAAAGAAACGATGGACGCGAGCGCACTGATGGAAAAGGAAGGGCAAGGCGACACTGCTGAGCTGCAGAGAGATCTCAACGACACGCCCGCGCTGAACGAGAACGCGGCGGCTGCAGCAGAGGGCGATGCTGATGCTACGGAAGCCAGCAGTGAGAAGAGTGAAGCGGCTGACGAGCAAGTGAAAGAATCAATTGAAGCAGAGGAAGCCGCTCCTGTCGCCGGAGAGGGTGAGAGTGCGAAACCAGAGGAGAAAGACACAGAGACTGTTGACACCGACAGCAAGCAAAGCTCTTCGACTGATGCTGCGACGCCCTCGAAGCGTGAGTCGGAAGCCGAAAAGTCCGACCAGAGCGTTGAGACTCCGCAGCCAAAGCTAATCAAACGAGTGGCAGCTAGATCGGTGGGCAAGTCGGGCGTGAAAGGAAAAAACACCCCTGCGAAGAAAACACCAGTCGCGAAGATGCCAAGCAGCGCAAAGGTTTCCAGCAATAGCAAGAAGTTTGATGTGATCCACGCGAAGCAGATCGCGAAAGAGCCGACGATCTACGAACATGACAAGGCGAAGAAAGCCAAGGCGGACAACCTGCTCCATTCAGTGACGCGAGCAACGCGCAGCTCCGCGAAGAAGATCGTGACTTCGAAGTCGAAAGAGGAGTCGACTGCTGGTACGTCTGTTGCGAAGAAGATCGTCTTCAAAGCATCACGAAACCACGTGAGCGTTGCTGACCGACCGACTATTTCCAGCAGCTTGAAGCGTGCTGAGACGAAGAAAGCCACAAAGGAGAGCGCAACACCTGCTCGCAAGTCATCGCAGCCCAAGGCAGCACCGTTCACGTCGACTGTGACTGCCGGACCAAAGAAGATCGCAATACCAGCCAAACCAAAAGCCAAGGCAGCGGACGACGCCAAGCCGAAGCGACCACTGAATTACAAGCCGTACACTGGACCGTTGCCGAAATACAAGGAAGACCCATTGTTCTCTCCTGTGACCAGGGCGAAGATCGAAGAAGCCAACGCCAAGCCAAAGCTTGTGCACACACCTGCCAAGAAAGGCAAAGAGAACGCCAAGCCAGTTGTCAACTCGACCGCGGGCCGCACTCCAATCAAGAAAGCAACTTCTTCATCTGCGCTGACCGACAAGGCAAAGGACGACCGACGAGCCAAGTTCTCGCAGGACGCGAAGACCAAAGCGACTGGTGCTCGCCAATCCCCGCGCCGCGTCGTCAAGGCCGAGTAAAGCAAAAAGAGCTGGTGATCCCGACTTGTCTTGACGATACTCGCGCACGCAGTTTGTTCATGCGTACGTATGAAGCAACCTGCTATCTTGTTCGCTACTGATTTAATTTGTTTTCTAAGCTTTGATTCCCCAGTACAATTGGATGCATGTCTGTTGCTTTGTTGAGGTCGCCAGAGTTTGCATGCTGAGCTGAGCTCCAGAAGATCTGCATTCGCAAATTGTATTTTGTGCCGGTACACTTGCTTGTCTGCATAGGGCAGAAGCAATTGGTAGCCAGTGGTTGGAAAGGCTCTGACTCTCTCGGCAGAAAGTAACGGAAGTGTAGCCATGTGTCCTCACGAGAACGACACACTCGCTTGAACGACGCGAAGTAACGGTCGTAATGGGAGAGCCGCCTGTTTTGGTGGAAGAGCCGCATGACATGTGATGCGTGCCGCACGCACATGTAAACTCTGTGGCTGTCTGGATGAAGCCGCAAAGAGATAACCTGAGTCAGTGAATTGCATTTGAACAGCTTGCACCCACTCATCAAACTGTTTACAGTTCTTGGCTCCCAATTTGAGTTGATGCCGCCTTGGTGAGCTCATCATGGGGCAGGGCAGCTGCAACAGTGATCTCAAGTGAGAAAATGGTGACTGCGACACATTCGAGCAGCAAGTTTTGCTATTTTTGGAGTCACCCAAAGGCAGGTGCGTGCAACTTCGTGGAGATTTCCAATGTACTGATTTGATGTTATCTCTGATTTTCAGCTATTTCTGTTGCCTGTTGGTGGAAAGATTCAAATTGCGGCCTCTAATTGGTACATATTGTGGTAAGTCGTACTTTACCGGGTGTCGTCAGCCCCACCCCTTGCTTGTCTGGATTTTCATGGTGTCGTTTTGTATGGAGGGGGTACCGGTAGGTTCAAGAGCTGAGCCAACTCTGACTTGCGTCTGGCTTTCCCCCAAACGTCAGATATTTACCCTTCATAACACGTATTGATTGTAAATATCTTTTACTATTTTTATAAAGGATATAAATCTATTATAAAGTATCAACATTGTTCCGTTACGCTATTTTAACAGGCTTTATGCAACGAAGAGTCCAGTTTTGGAGCGTCATAGAAGCAGCTCGCTTGGCAGAAGAAGGAAAAAAATCAGCCAGCTAGTTGATGAGGGCGGGGTGGGCGGCAAGAGTCTGTCGAGCCAGCACCTTACGAAGGCAACAAGCCAACTCTCTCTCTTTTTGGTCATTCACGCATTTGCGTCCAACAACCAACAGCAACAACAGGCAAACAGCTCAAGAACAAAGATGCTCACGCGCGTGATTCTGTCTGCGGCCGCGACGTCGGCGGCGCTGCTGGTCGCGTCCACGAACGCGCTCGACCAAACGCTTTACGGCCTCAACTACGACCTGCGCCAGGGCCCGGACTGGGACCCGAGCAAGTGCAAGTCCGCAAGCACTATCGCCGCAGACCTCAAGGTGCTCTCGTCCATCACCAAGAACGTGCGCACGTACTCGCTCTCGGACTGCGACGTCGCGCCGGTGCTCACGGCCGCCAAGTCGATCGGCTTGACTGTCTGGCTCGGCGTCTGGGTCTCGGCCGACTCCTCTGTGTACGACAGCGAGGTCGCCGCGCTCAAGAAGCTCATCCAGGCGAAGCTCATCGACGACAACGTCGTGGGCTTCAACGTCGGCAGTGAAGCGGTCTACCGCAAGGACATCACGGCCGAGCAATCCATCACGTACCTCAAGGACTTCAAGAGTGTGCTCACAAAGAACAAGATCACGGCGCCTGTGTCGATCACGGACATCGTCGATGTGCTCACGGCGTACCCAGACATGGTCGCTGCTGGTGACGTCGTGACGACCAACCAGTTTCCTTTCTGGGAGAAGATGGACGCCTCGAAGGCTGTCGCCCAGTTCAACAAGCGCATCCAGCCTCTGCTGACCCTGGCGGGAGGCAAGGAAGTGATCATCAGTGAGACCGGCTGGCCGACTGCCGGCACGAACGCGAACGCGTCTATTGCGTCCCCTGAAGGAGCTGGCGTAAGTACTCCCATCCACACCCGCAGAAATTCGTTTATTGGAGCTGGACCGTCTTACTGAAATGTGATTTTGTGTACTGATGGTCCCACAGCGCTACCTGAACGACTTCTACCTTCTCGCCAAGGAAAAGGGCTGGAAGTACTACTACTTTGCTGGTTTTGACACCCCGTACAAGGCGGAGCAGGCCCAGGAGCCAGAAACCGTTGAGGCGTACTTCGGTATCTTCGGCACGGATGGCAAGATGAAGAGCGCGTATGCTGACCTCAAGGTCGCGAAGATCGAGTCCACGGAATCTGAAGCCTCGAGCACTTCGGGAAGCAGCACTGGTACCTCTGGCACCACCTCAGGTACTGATTCTACTTCTTCAAAGGCCTCAGATTCCGCCAGTAGCAAGTCCACATCGAGTGGGACATCCACCTCGAGTGGGACATCCACCTCGAGTGGTATGTGATGATGCATCATTGGCTGTCTCTCGACAAAATTGCTGCTACTGCGCGCGAGGAACCGGTGACTAAACTCTATTGTGTGTATGACAAATGAACTGTAGGCACTGACTCCACTTCTCCTGGATCTGTCCACGCCGGCGCCTCGAGCTCTACTGGTACCAGTGGCGTCTCGAAGGACAACTCAACCAAGAACTCGAACTCGACAAACTCGAACACGAACACCTCGAACGCCGCCTCCTCGCAGCTTGCGACTGCGAGCCTCGCTGCCTGTGCGGCGATCGTGTCTGCTGTCTTCATGAGCCTGTGAGCGTGACGCGGCAAATGACGCGCTGGATGGGGTTGGATCGCAAACTCCACGCGTTGCATGGTGGATGGATGAGCCCGTCAAGGCACGTTGGTGCCGCTTTTGATTTTTTTCATGTCCTCACATTTTTCAGTCAGAGAGTGAGAGAACCGTTCGTACCACATAACAAGAAACAATAAAGTAGGACACATCCTAGTTACCGTAAAAAATGTATTAGGTATAGTGATGTGTATGTATGTATACCGAGCTCCGAATGGGAAACTGAGGACTACTACTTAGTGTAGTCCACCTTAATTATCTCTTGTGCTGTTTGCAGCAAAAAATCCCACACAGGCGAACGCAGCAAGCCGCCGCATCGACAGCATGGAAGACAGCAACAACGGCGAGATCGGGACGTCCCTGGCGGCGCGGATAAACAGCGCGACGGGCCCGCAGCAGATCGACGTCGTGAATGAAGGACTGCTCGTGCTCGTGATCGACACGAACCCGCTCTTCTGGTTTGCCGATGGCCAACAGCGGGGCAGCAGTGACAGCGACTTTCAGCAGCTCATCGCCAGCACACTCGTGTTCGTGAATTCGTATTTATTGCTGCACCGTAGTAATCGCATCGTGATTGTCGCTGCGCATGCGGGCAAAGCCGAGATGCTGTACCCGGACCTGAACCAGCAGGACACGTCGGGGAGCGCGGAACAGTCGGCGAAGGTGAACGCGAACGTCATGAAGAAGCTTCAGGCGCTCAGCGAACTGCCGTTCGACCCAGCAAAGCCGAACGCGACAGCGATCGCAGCATCGCTCTCAAGATCTCTATGCTGTAAGTGTATGCGCTTTGTGTGCAGAGTTTGTTTGCATTGAGGCAGGATCTTTAACGTATCACTATGCATGCATTTACAGTTATTAACCGCGCGATCCGCGAGCAGAGCGATCTTCGTCCGCGCATCCTGGTGATCCAGAAATCGCCTGATGTGTCGCAGCACTACATCTCGATCATGAACGGGATCTTCTCGGCGCAGAAGAAGAGCGTCGCTGTGGATGCGTGCATTCTCGCCAGCGAGCACTCGTCGTTCATGCAGCAAGCCGCGTACCTCACGGGCGGCATCTACTACAAGCCCGCGGACCACAGCGGGCTTCTCCAGTACTTGCTCTCGATCTACTTGCCGGACCCGAGCATGCGCAAATTGCTGAAGCTGCCGAGCCAGGACTCGGTGGACTTTCGCGCGATGTGCTTTTGCCACAAGGAGGTCATCTCGACAGCGTACGTCTGTCCCGTGTGCCTCTCGCTCTTCTGTGAGTTCCAGCCGATCTGTTCGACGTGCGGCATCCGCAGTCGCATCCAGCCCGCCAAGAAGCTGCAGCAAAAGAAGCGATTGCGCTCAACCTAGCTTTCCGATTGCTTATGGGGATCATCTATCTCCCATATCCGACGGTTGCTTTGTCCGATGCTCGCTTTTAACCAACATTTACTTTTCACTAAAAATTAGCACAAAAAATAACAACCAGGATTGGCTGAAACTCCTTTCCCTTCTTTCCTTTTCAGCTAATCAAAAAGTGATAATCCGGTTTTAAGGAAACATATCTGTTACTTCTGATGCTTTGAATATCCCATCTAAGTCGATTGTCGACTTGCTAAAACATCTCACCAAAATGTCAACACGCTTCAAATAGCAATTTTGGTACAAAAGCGTCTCCGCCATGAGCAAAGAGTTGCCTAGCATTGCAGTTGCTGCTGCGAAGCTGACGCACAGAAGCGCTAGTCGCAGCATAAGCGACCTGTATCTATGCGTCACATTCACAGGCTGGTTCTCCCTATAGCTTGTGTAGCTCTTTCTATAATAATAAGGACGAGTGCACAGCGATCTCGTTTTGAATTCGCACAATTTCTCTGAATATGACACCACGAATACTGAATTTTGCATAAAAAACGTGATGCACTCTAAGACTTCAGATATCTGGTAAAAACCGTCGTTACAATAAATGATCTCTGTTTTCTTATGAGCAGATTTTATAGTGTTTTTAAGTGTCCTCGAATCTTCTTTTATGCACGGTTTCTATACTCAGATCAAGTTCTGAGAGGCTACTATTCGGAATTCAAGGGCACATTTACTTAACAGTGAAAGTGCTCAGCATCATCTTCAAGAGGGTATTTTATCGGCAATGAAAAAATGTTTTCTTTATGAGATCTACACGATTTTCATTAAAAAGTAGTTTTCATTTTTCTATCAAAAACGAATTGGCCACATGTAGTTTTTTGCTGAGCATTCCAGTCGGCATTCCTCAAAAAGCCGTGGCACCAGCACATCAACACCAGCACAGCTCCGCAGCAAGCACCATGGCCATCACCAGGTGAGCAAGCACGTGCCAAAAACTCTACCTTTGGCACTACTCATGCTGACGCTCTCTCTCTCTTTGTATAGAAAAACCATCGCGCAGACTTTCGAGGACGCCAAGGCGCAGAAGACCGCGGCGTTCATCACATTCACGGCGTGCGGCTACAAGACCAAGGCCGACACGGTCGACATCCTCCTGGCGCTCCAGCGTGGCGGCGCCAACATCATTGAGCTTGGTATCCCGTACTCGGACCCACAGGCCGACGGCCCGACGATCCAGCGCGCGCACCAGGTTGGTGTCAACCAGGGCATCACGCTCCGCGATGTGCTTGCCACCGCCAAGGAAGCGCGCACCAAGGGTCTGAGCGTGCCGCTCGTGCTCATGGGCTACTACAACAATGTCATGCAGTACGGTGAAGGCAAGCTCTGCAAGGACGCCCACGAAGGTACGGAAGCAGACAAGCGTGATTACTGAGTGTTTTGAATGTGTGTTCGTGTTGACGATATCATCGTATTTGCTCTTGTGTGCGCGTTTTGTAGCTGGCGTCGATGGCTTTATCATCGTCGACTTGCCGCCTGAGGAAGCCGAGTTCCTCAGCAGCGAAGCGAAGAGCTACGGCATCTCGTACATCCCACTGATCTCGCCGACGACCACGGAGAGTCGCATGCGTGTGATCGCGAAGGTTGCGCACGGCTTCGTGTACTGTGTGAGTCTGACTGGTGTCACGGGCGAGCGATCGGAGCTGCCTCCAAACCTCGAGGAGTTCGTGAACCGAAGTAAGTGGCTGCCTGTCTTGTTCTTTGCATTGTGATACGTTTATCTGCGCATAGGCTAACGCTTCACACACAAATCGTTTTGTTCATGAACCAGTTCGCTCGAATGTGTCGCTGCCACTCGCGCTAGGCTTTGGCCTCTCGTCGCGCGAACACTTCGTGCAGGCAAGCACGCTCGCGGACGGCGTCGTCATGGGTTCGAAGGTCATCAAGGTCATCGAGGCGTCCGAGGACAGCACTGCGAGCCGCGCCGCGAACGTCGAGGCGTTCTGCAAGAGCATTGTGAGCCCATAAGCCGAGTATGGGAGAGTAGCCCGTTAAGTGTACAGAGGCTCGTTTAAATCCATTGCATGCATTCTCTATCGTCAATAAACACACACGGCGCATTGTATTTCTTTTTCATCACAACGCATGTTGTTCTTGTCCATCATGCCTGGTCTTGGCGAAACCTTTCAGCACACGTTCATTGATCGATCACAAACAACGAGGATCGTCCACGTCCTTGTACTGATTTACCTATGCTCGATCTTATCCATGTACTGAGTTAACTTTGAAATCGGCCCGAAAATGGCCCATTCGACGTCGTGATGGCTCACTTGAAGGCTGCTTTTATCATCTAATTCAGTACTTTCGTGGGCCACGGCCCACTGATTACCGTCCCAACTAATGCAAACCAGTATTCATGTGGTCCACCTCATTTTCCGTACTGTAACTTTTTGGGACAGTGGCATCTCATTCGAAAACGCAAAATGAAGCTGCTGCTGTTGTTCCCGCTGCGTTCTTGTGGCGGCTTCACAGCGATGGGGCTTAATGAGGCACCCCGCGTGTATATATTCTATGTGTATGAAATCGCGATCGCTTCTCACCCATGGTACGCATGGCTCCAGCGGGGAAGCAGCGACCGATTTCATGTTTGGGCGGCGCGGGTTCGAGTCCTGCTCCGGTCGTGTATTTCTCTCGTGGGGTTTAAATTCCGATACAAAAAGCAAAATTACTACGCATGCTTCGAAGCCTAGCGTGTCTGTGCCATTAGACTAAGGGCTGGGTCAATATGTATGCAATAGTGCCATCGGGGGTCAGTGACTTGTCACTCTCCTTCTGAGCAAGTCTGTCAGGGTGTCAGTACTGGGTGTAACAATTACAGTCTCAGAATCTGCCAATCGATGGGCGTACATCTTCAATTCATTTTGTTTTTCACCAATGGGAGATGGACAAAGCACGTATTTTCAGCGAATCATAGCATGCGACGCTTCAACTGCTCTGCAGCTATCGAGTATCGTTTGCTATTAGTCATATAGTCAGTTTATAAAGGTATTTATCAATAAATTATCTTATCACCAGTTTTAAGCTGAGTTTGATGCTTTACGGAGGTACGTAAACCCTCTTCATCAATGCCGCTTCAGTCCATAGTGCAGCCATGATCCTTGTGCCCATGACGCTTTGTCCATTACTCCGTCGGTTCATTCCCAGACAGAGAGAGCACCATGGACGCCGAGTGGGAGTTCGTGGAGCGCAGCAAGTCAATCAACGCGCTCGCGATGCGCGACGTGAAGCTCGCGGAACTCGAGGCGGTCAAGCGCGAGGGCAACGCGTGCTTTCAGCGCAAGCAGTTTGCCGACGCGGTGCAGAAATACTCGTTCGTGATCGACTGCTCCCTCGAGAAGCTGGCGCTCGCGGTGCAGAGCCGAGGTCAACTAGATAGTAGCGCTGAGAATGTGGAACTCAGCGCCATCGCTGCCATGGAGGTCGCCGTGCGGCTGAACCGCGCGCTCGCACTCATTGAGAAGCAGGAGTTCGCTGCTGCAGAAGACGACTGCGCTGTGGTGCTGAGCAAGCAACCAGACTGCGTCAAGGCCTTCTACAGACGCGCACTCGCTCGCGAGCATCTCAGCAAACTCATCGTAAGTGAAGCCATGTTGGATCGTTGTTGTGACGTTAACGTGTGAGCTGAATGATTCACTGCTGGCTGAGAGCGTGTAGGAAGCCATGGACGACCTCAACGCGATGCTGAAGCTGGAACCAGCGAACCCAGCAGCTCTCCAGTTGCTGGAGCGCCTTCAAATGAAGCAAAAGAACACCAAGCAGGCTCCAGCGGCTGAAGAAGATAGCGCATTGGCGAATGAATTGCACAGCTGCTCTCTTATGAACGAGACCACTCGCTCGCGATTGGACCTCGCAGCAGCAGCCGAGCTGGCGTGGAAAGTGTTACAGGAAGAGGAACTGCAGATGCGCCAAGCCGCCCAGGCGAAGAAGCCGCCGATGATCCCAAAGAAGAACAAGAAGAAATTGCAGCAGACGGCGGTGGTGACTCCTGTGAGAAAGCAAACCAGCCAGCAGCAGCAACAACAGCACACGGGCAACAGCAAAATCAACGATCTTTGGGAGAGTTTAGCTCAGGAGGAGCAGAACACGGTCGCGAAGGTCTACCAGAAGCGCCGCTCAATCACCAAATCAAAGTAGGGAGTACAATAATCTTAGAAATCGTCGTCCTCCCAGTCGAACACGGGGGCGGCCGGTTGGATTCGAGAACGGCGGAAGCGAAGACCGCAGCCACCGCACGAGTCGCTGTCGAGAGGGTTTTCTAACGTACAACGCGAGCAGCTCCATGCATCTTCATCTGCTAGTTTTGGTTGGCTTCCGACTGGCGGTTCGCTTTCTTTTCTGTCTTCGTCAATGATAGATGACGCAGCACGCGATGGGCGTACTGATGCAGGTGCTAGTGGCGCCTCCATTCTTGGGGCTTTCGCAGATTTCACCCCACCAAAGTCGTCGAAGTCGTTCTTTCCATCGTCTTCTTCTTGGTTCTCTCGCATGCTTTTCAGACGCTTGAACAGAGTCTTCGGTTGGGATGACAGAAGATCACCCTTCCTTGCACTTGATGACTCAGCATCATTCATGAATGAAATCTTGCGCTTTTGCGGTGCTGTGCTCTGCTTTTCTAGAGATGAGTTTCTGGAGGACGAGGCAGGTGCTTTAGTTTTTGGTACTGTCGGCGCAGGCTGAAGTGGCGCTTCAACGTCAATGATCTCCGATTCCGAGTCGGCGACTTCATCAGTCGTATTCTCGTCGTCGCTGCACTTCTTTCTGGAACTGACAGCATCTTGTACTTCACCGTCCGACTCCTCTTCTTCCTCCTCCTCTTCTTCTTCTTCTTCTTCTTCTTCTTCTTCCTCTTCGTTGCTCAATCCGGAAACATCTTCAGATTCATCGTCGTCAATCACGGTTGACTTCTTCATTTTCTTGCCTTGTTTCTTCTGGGAGTCGGCTTCTTTTCGTGATTTCGCAGCCTCCAATTTCTCCAATCGCTTGCGCTTGCGCTCTTCGTCGCGCTGGTTATCCTTCTCTTCATTTTCTGCCTGGTGTTCTTGCAGTAGCTCCCAGTCGATACGACAGCTAAACGCAAAGCTCACGAGGTCAGAGCGAACCTGCTTGAGTGCATTCTGCATCACTTCATCGTCCACTGAGTCATACGAGCGATGGTGGCCCCAGCTGTTCAGATCTTCCTCTTGCGGCATCCCGATTTGAGGGTGGTAGTTCTTTTCAGCCAGGCTTTCGGACTCGTTCCCATCCTCATGGTTCTCATCCCCTGAAGACTCCTTCTCACTCACTGCGCTCGCGTCGCCATCGCTTTCATCCTCGGTATCGATGGTAATGACGTCTTCGTGTCCCTCTGAATTGGTGCAGTTTCGCCACTTGCATCGCTTGCATTTCAGCTGATCATGCGTGTCGGACATCGTGTCTTTCTCAAAAACAAACAGCCGCTTCAAATCCTTCGATGATAGTGAGTTGACTTCTTCTTTATCGTCGACAATGTTCTGCAGACCTTCTTTCGAGAGCTGCCGCTGAAAAATCTTCTCCTCCAGAGTTCCAGTCGCGAGAAAGCGATACACATAGCACATCTTCTTCTGCCCTTCACGCCAGACACGAGCTGCTGCCTGCTTATCGGTTGCAGGGTTCCAGTCCGGATCAAACAGCACCAAACGATTTGCACCGATCAGATTCAGACCACAACCACCAGCTTTACTCGACAGGAGAAACGCAAAGGAATTCGTCGTCGGATCATTGAACGTATCCACGAGGTTCTTGCGTTTCTTCGCTGAAGTCGTGCCATCCAAGCGCACAAACGGCAAGTGGCGCTCTCTGCACAAATCCGAGACGACATCGAGTGTCTGCGTGTAGTTTGAGACGATGACGATGCGGTCGCTCGTAGTCTTCTTCATCGACAGCATCAAGCGATCCAACAGAAGCATCTTGCCAGACCATTCAGGGTGACAAGTCCGCTGAGTTGATCCACCGCGGCGGTTGAGGGACGAGCCTGAATTGCCAGCTGCGCCTGCTTCTTGCAATGCGTTTGTGAAGAAACGAGCGCAATTGTCGAATCCCGGTAGCTTGGTGTTGCTCTTCCCCATTTCGTCGAAGATCAACAACGGGTGGTTGCAGAGCTTCTTCAGTGCTGTGATGGACGAAAGCACGTTGGCGCTTTGCTTCTTCATCATATCCCGGAACGCGCTCGATTCGAGGAAGTGCGTGTAGAGCTGCTCTTGCAATGGAGACAGCGGACAACATACCACCTGCATGAGCTTTGGTGGCAGGTGCTTCGCGTTCAAGATGTTGCCTCGTCGCAGAATAAACTGGTTCACGACTTCGCACAGCAGCGCAGAGCAATTCTGCGCGATGTCGCGTTCGCGATCAGACGAATCGGGCTCGCGACCAACAAGGATCGGACCGAGGTAGTTCTTTCGGAACTCGCTGGTCGAGCCGAGAATGTTGGGGTTCGTGAAGTCCACCATCGCGAAGAACTCTTCGAGATCATTCTGCATTGGCGTGCCGGATAACAGCACTCGTCGACGACAGGCGAGAGCCGAAAGCGCGCGGTTAATCTGGGAGTTCGCGTTCTTCAATCGATGGGCTTCATCACAGATCAGCAAGTCGCATGAGCTTGGCTCATCATGGAATCGCTGGGCGTGCATCCGGAAAGTTTCGTACGAGATGACGAGCACTTGCGGAGAGTTCAGACGCGGTCGCTTGCTGCCTTCGATGAACATGCTGATTCCTTTGATCACTGCATCTCGGTTCGCTTCAAAGAGTGCGACTGTTTTCACGCGTCCATGAAGCCATTTGATGATCTCGTCGTCCCAGTTTTTCACGAGTGACGTCGGGCACACAACGATCACACGCTTCACAGTCGGCTGTCGGTCCGCAGCCATGCTTGTCATGAACAGCGTGTACATGAGCGTGATACTCTGCAGCGTCTTGCCGAGACCCATATCGTCTGCGAGGATGCAGCCCATTCCATCAAAGCCGCGAATCTGGGAAACGCAGTCGTACATGAACTGCACTCCCTCACGCTGATGCGGACGCAGGAATTTGCCCACGATCTCTGGCACAACAACTTTCCACTCTGGGTCTTCTTCGCTCTGCCAGAGCACGAGTGGCGGCGGCGCGTCCACAACGACAGGACCCGATGCTGGGGCTTCAACAATCGCAGGTGGAGCGTCGTCGTCAACAACTTCACACGAGTAGTCGTCCTCCACGACGAGTGGCGGCAAATCATGGTGCACGAGGTCTTTCGGTACGAACGCTCCCCAGCGGCGACGCATGCCCAGAGTTTTGACCTGCAACAATCGGTCGCTCTCAGTCGAGCGCGCCGCCGCCGGAGACTTGAATTGCTGCCGAAGCTTCTGCGTGTTCTCCTCTGCCGGCACACTCAGGAACGACATGAACGGCAGCCGCTTGAGTGTCAGCGACGCGCCGCTCTGCAGTGCCTGGCGGTTGCGGATCGCGCTGCGCACTTTTGCGCCATTATCGTCGTCGTCGTCGTCGCCGCTTAGATTCGCCTTCGACGCGGTGGGGTTCTTGATTGGGAGCACGAATGGCTTGAACTGCGGGTTGCCTCCACCTCCGCCGTTCGGACGCTGGCGGCGCAGCAGCGACATGGACGCTTCGTTATCAGATGGGCAGTCACGCAGCGAATAATAGCAAGAGTGACGCTAGATATAACGAGTGGCTTGATGAGCTGAACGCGTGGACGGCAGCTAAGGCGTCCTGATCGCTTTGCAGTGTGGCAACTTGGTGAGCTTTACTTCCTGCAAGTTCTGCTTTGCGGTTGATTGACTGCGTTTCAGTACGGCCGCGGTTAAAATGCAGCAACGCTCGCAGAAAGCGGTGGGCAGCGTGAGACCATCACTCACACGGACACAATTGAATCGTACTTTCAAGAGCTTGTATGGTACAACATGCGAATCTATCAATATCGTACTTAAATGAAAAATCAAAGTAACCCTGCATGCGAATTTAACGGAAAGACAAAAGTGGATCTTGAGACGACCAAGGAAATACAAATGAAAATGAGCGCCATCCGCAGAGCTGATGCGGGTGCTTCTGGTAACTCGCACAGACGACTCAGCGGCGCTAATGTCCAGCTACAGGATGGAAGCCTCGACGCCACGTTTGCGCTGCTGGACGATGTGCGCGCGCAGAGCTTCGCGCTGCAGCTCCAACTGCGCAACAGCCTTTCGGTGCGCTGGGCTGATAATGCGCTGGTGATGCAGCGGAGCTCTGTGAAGCAGTCTGAGTGGGACGCCACGAATACACGCGCGCGATCTGCTACTGCTGGTGATGGTTTATCAAAGCGAAGCCAGCTACCCAGTGACGTGTATCCGGTGCGTCGAGAGGGTACAGGTCTTGCCGATGAAAGCGCACGAGCCGACCCCATCGAGGAGGATCTCGATTGGAGCCGCCAGCGGTACCGCCGGAGAATCGAGTGGGACGTGGCAAAGCGGATCGCAAGGATCGACCGAGAGCTCACAAGTTTACCACCAGACCAACGGTTTTGGAACAAGCGGCGCCATCGCGAGCAGCAGCAATGGCAGATCGCGCCACAGAAGGAGCTCAGTCGCGCAAGAGTCCGGGACGCAACCTTGAAAGAGCGCGACAGCAAGCTCCAGCATGGTTCGCCAGCAAAGAAACCTGTGGATGAAATGTCGAATGCTAGCAGCAACACATCAGAAACGCAGTATCCGTCTCGCACGGCAAGTTATCCCACCAAAGTTGATCCAGCGAAGAAGGCTCTGCCAAATCGCGAGAGACTGACATCGCCCCGCGGTGTCTCTCAGCCAAAACCAGCCGAACGAGGTGTGCGGAGAACTTCCGTTGGCAGTGAGTCTGAGAAGCGGAAACCAGCAAGCTATATGGTCACGCTTCCAGACAGAAACAAAGAAAATCTGCCGCCCAAGGTCTCGAGATCCAAGCAGCACACACCTCCCAAGTCAGTTCACAGCAGCAACCTTCCAGCTTCAGATTCAAAGACTCCAGTAGACTTACCCAACAACTGCAGCAATGAACAGCCACCACTCTCGATAGAACATAAAGAGAAGCAGCCTACTGCTCTCGGAGGTGAGGGAGCCCACCTGCAAAGGCAAGTGGCACCAGCTATTGAGACAGATAGCAAGGTGGACAACCTGGCGCATGAGATCTTCCTTGACTTGGATGAGCCAAGCAAGGGCGATACGAAAATGAACGATAGTATCCTGTCGTCACAAGGCCAACATCAAGAGCGAGATCACCAGCACACCAAGCCAGAGATCGCCACTTCTGGGTACCTACAGTACTCGTCCTCTGTTGGCAGACAGGTGCTGTCGGATTTCCGAAATGCGCCTTCGATGGCGTTGTACGGCCCTCCTGCTATCGCTGGTGATAAGCACAACCGAAAGCTGAACAGCGATGTATTGCGCCGCCTCTTCAGCGATTTGGATTCTGATCGAGACGGCCACTTGAATCGGATCGAGACCTGCATGGCACTGCATCGGCTCCAGATCGCGGTGTCAGCACCAAAGATCGCCTCTTTCTTCCACCGAGTGCATGCGGAAACAAAAAACCCGGATCCAAAAGATCGCGGTAACTCCAATCGATCAGCTGTCCACCAGCCAATGAAGGAGGTGATCAACTACAAGCAGTTCATCGCGTTCGTCACGGCTGCGAATGATCGACAAAGCGTGCAGAAGCAACAAGGAGCAAGCCGTCAGCAGATCAGAGGCGCGCAAGGTGATAACGAAGCGCATCCAATAGGTGTGCCAGTCGCAAAACAAAGAACCTCGAATTCGCTCCCGCCGATGCAGTTCAGCGCCTCGATCTCAGCTCCGCATCAGCGAGAGAATGCAATCTACGAGCTGAAGGACATGAACGAAGACGAAGAAGATGGACTGGAGCAAAGCGTGCTGAAGAGCATACCTGACTACCTGATCACTCGATTACTGGCAGACGAGCGACAGAGCACGCGAGGTGATACGAAAAGCAAGACTGCTTCGGTTGTGAGAAAGAGCCTCGAGAAACTACTTCCGAGAAACTCATTTGACGAGAGGGTAAGAGAAAATTAGGCAAACCTGCTGCGTATTGCCTTGGTTACAGATATTAACAGTGTGTTTTGCCTTGTAGATGATGCAAGAAATCGCGCAGGAACTGATTCGAGAGCACTTGCTGAATCGAGATCCGCCACTAGAAGCGACTAGCAATGAAAAAGAGGACGAAGGAGACTTGAGTGGATTGAGAAGAGCAGCGGCGTATTTCGAGAAGCAGCCCGTCTCAGCAATTGGTGTGGACAGCGAATCCATTGGTGAAGGAAGAGAAGAAATAGAAGACCTGGACAATTGGCTAAACCTGCTCACGGAAGAGCAAGTGTCCGCCCTAGTTCAAGAGATCCTGAAAGAAAAGCTGCCGCAGTCGCTACAGCCGGATGAAGTTGTGGATGAGGCTGATATACTCCCAGACGAAGTCCCACCGACATCGACTATGATACAAAATCCGGATACAGTCAAGTCGCACACGCTCGAAGGATCCCTCGAGACACAAGGCAAGTCTGTGGACAATAAAGAAACAGACACGCAGGATTTCTTGTCCACTCACATTCAGCTGGCGGCTGAGAAAGAAGTGCAAGCAAGCGAATGCGAAGCACGATTTGAATCGGTAAAACTGATGGTGGTTCCTGAACCAGCTGAACCAGATCAAAAGGCTCCGCAACCAAGTCCGAAGGCTGTGAGTCCTGCTCTAGCGACAAGACAATTACCCAAGACTCGCACGAATCTTGCAAAGGTAGTCTTGTTTGCGTCCCCAGCTAACCAGTTCGGTGAAGCTGCTGCAAGAAAGAGAGCACCGGCGACCAGTCTGTCGATCCTCCAGAAACTGAGAGCGGAGCGAAAGCGATACCACAGAGTACCAACTGTGTCAGAATTTCAAGCAGCAAATGAGGACTCGGAACGGGAGCAGCTTCGATCCAAGGTTCTAGAAGATCAGAGGCCAGTAAAGCACGTGAATGCTCGAGCAGTGGACTCTTCGCTCGAGGTTGAGCGCGTGGGAGCGAGTTCAGATAGCGGTATTGGCCACTCAGGGTGGACAAACGATGAAGCTGTCGTTGACCCTGATCAAAGCACACCAAGTAATGATCTCCCACCGATACAACTCGTTGAGAAGAAGTTGTGCGCGACCGATCTTTCTGAACGGAGCAGCTTCAACATGGAGTCAAGAAGCAGTTCCAATGTCTCGTTGTCGTCATTCAGTGATCCAAGAAGCAGCGCAGATTCGCACCGCAGCTTGTTTTCAGACTTTGCAGTATCTGCAAGACACAGTCTACAAGCCTCAACAAAACGAAATTGGCGGAGTAAATGGATCAACTTGGATGACTCGATGACCAGCAGCTACAAAAGCTCTCTTGGAAGCGAGGATTTGTCGGAAGGGGAAATCGAGAGACGCAATTCATTGGACCTGAGCGATGGAGAGATCTTTGGAAAAGCGAGGCGCAGAGTGGCGATGCAGAAGAACGCGTCGAACCGTTTCTTCAGTGGAAGAACAGCAGCAAGCGATCAATTGGACAGCAGCAACGACGATGAATTGAATGATACCAAGAGCTCCATTGAATCAGGCGAGCTTCTCCCCATTGTAAGTGTGCGGTATTTCTTAGCCCATTTTACCAAACAGGTTTCCTTATTATTTGTGACTACAATCGTGACATGTACTAACCCACCTACCTTGATACTTTCATGTGTAGACAAAACTGCGCAGCGCGTACCGAGAGCGAGTGCTTGACTCGAGCTTTTCTTCAGCAGAGTCTGGTGAGCTTGAAGATGGACTACTTAGCTAAACTACAACAGCGAGGTACGACTGTCGTGTATCAAACAGCCTACACCTCCTGCGTACTCTCTTCCTCATCGTCGTTGCCATCGTCATTTTCATCACCTCCCAAGTACTCGTACTGTTCAAGCGCGCGCATCTTGCCGTGATGCAGGATCTCATCAACCTTTGCCGCAGCAGAGGGTCCAATCCCAGGGATCTGTCTCGCCTGCGCTCCCGACTTGAGCGGCTCTGGTGTGTTGCGGATTTGCTTGGCGACGTTCATCCGTGAAATGCCCTTCTGCTTCTCGCCATGCGTGAGTTCGTAGCCGCCAAGATCAACAAACTCGTTTGCCAGTTCCTGATTCTCAGGAACTTTCGCTGGGTTCTGCTGCTTGATCGCGTCAACACGAGACTTTGGCGGCGGCTGAGGTGACGACTTGTGTTGAGGTTGCTGCGGCGGCTTGGATTGGCTGCTAGGTTGCTGCTGCTGCTCACTCATGGTGTCTTTGCCTTTGGGCTTGTTCTTCGCAGCAGCACCTGCGCCACTGGTTTCCGATCCTAAAGTACCACCCGACGAAGCTGGAGAGACACTCATGCTGCGTGAGCCTTTCGGATTCACTACTGCGGCGTCAACATAAAAGGATCTCGGCTTCCGTCCACGCTTCTGGCGATTCACGCGCTTCGTTTGCGCCTCCTGCTCGTGCTGGAGCCATACGGGGTCGACACCAAAGATCTGCTTGAGCTCATCGAGTGCATCTTCGAGCTCCAGCTGAAGAAGAACAACAGCACACCAAGAGTCAATTATCCACGGAGCGCTTTCGACAACGCCAAAAGCATTACTTTAAGGCGAGAGAGAGCTGGTACCTTGTCGTTTTGCTTTGAGTGGCGAAGAGCTTTCCCAGCTTCGTAGAGCCCATCCAGCGGATCCTACCAGAGTCAAGAGCCCAAGCATCGCAGTGAGAGAGAATTTGTTGTGTTAGCAATCCCAGATATAGCTGAGATCAGAGAGAAAGAGAGAACATCGGAATACAAATACAAAAAAATGGCGACTCAACGATTGGCAGCTGGACGTGCGCTTCCTGGCACTTGACCATCAGGTCCGCGAGCGCGCGCTGGGCCTGCCGCAGATTCATCGCTTCTTGTCGTAAGTGAGCCACTCGCGTTTGCAGGAGTGAGTGCGCAAGAACAGCAGCAGCAGCCACCCAGGATGTCGAGCGCGAAATCATTCGTGCGCTGCTCGAAAAACATCAGCAGATCAAGTGGCGGTTTGGTTTGTTTATCTGCGAAAAGATTGGGAAGGTACTCCCTCGCGTCCAACTGTCCGTCGTGAATGAATCACAAAGTCACCATTTAGATCCAGCCGTTGGAAAGTTGCTTCCGAGTGTTTTGTATCTCCTCCTTCTTGGCGGTGGGTGGCGGTGGAAAATTCCTCATCGATCTCGCTCTCTTCGTCCCTGTACACTGTCTTCATCCTCCTCCTACTGGTTTTCCGCTTTATCATCTTCTCCACACTGAGCACCACCGCTCTGGCTCAGCTTCTGCGTATTATTTATCTCGCTGCGCTCTTTCTGCTGCTGCTGCTTTAGTCACGTCTTCCTTTAAAGATCCCAGTTCCTCCACTCTCTTCCTCTGCGTCTTCTTTGCAGTCCTTCAGCGCGCCTTTGAATCTACTACTTTTTCAGCATCACGTCCACTTTTGACGTGCCGACACCTTGGTGGCGTCGGGCTTGTGCTCCAGAAGTGATGCCCTCATCTGTATCGTGCACTTGTTTGGCCACACGCAAGTGCGTGACCCCCACGCTACAACCGAACTGTGTGAACCTCATACTTGCCCAACGGAACGGAGCAGTTCGCCGACGAGCTTGAGGTTTTCTGATCACCTTGCGGCCATCGTCTTGCAAACGAGTCTTCTTTACCAGCGAGTGGGTTGCTGCTAATACTTTTGGGCCTCGCAATGCTTGCTGTTGCGGTGATTGGACGCACGTAGTGCTACTGGTCATGTAGCTCGTGTCTAGTCGACAAACCCATCCGCGTGCTTGCCCTTCTCAGGAACGGAGTGATGCAGCTGAGCATCAGGCTTGCGATCCAGCACCATGTCCATCTGCGATCTCCTTTGCTGCGTCTGGGGACTAAAAACACACATACAAAACCGCATAAACGAGCCTAAATTCAGCACACGGAGCTAACTTTTTGGCCAATCAAATCCTTCGTATTTTTGGTTTGCAGGTTGGTTTGTAGGTTGAACTTGAGCATGATCCGTCACCAAACCAAACACGTCGGAATCTCTTCATTTGAAAAGGTGTTCTTCAATCTGGCGCACAATCACAATAGACCGCTGGTAGAGAGAGACACGAACAAAATGCTGGCGATCCGTGGAGCTCTCGCGCGCGCTGGTGCCGCATCGCACGCGCGCAAGTCGGCACTCTTCACTTCTAGCAGCTCTGGCCTCCCATCAGCGCTTGCGCATGCGCACATGTCCACGAAGAAAGAGTCGAGCGACGCCGCGCACCTGCTAAACTGGATGCACATCACGCCCAAGAAGCTCGACTTGGAGTCCCAAACGTTCGAGACACTTGCGCTCACGATACAGGAGAACAACGTGCTGCACCTGAAGCTCAACCGCCCCAAGACGCTTAACGCGATGAACATGCAGATGTGGGTCGAGCTCGCGCAGGCGTTCGACCACGTCGAGCAGGACACGACGATCAAGGCGGTGATCGTCTCGGGCGAGGGCAAGGCATTCACGAGCGGCATGGACCTCAACGTGTTCGCGACGTTGCAGAAGCTCGCGTCCAAGGAGACGTGTGAGGGACGCAAGCGCGAGGCGCTCATGCGCACGATCGATGAATTCCAGCGCATTATCTCGGCGCCAGAGCGTTGCCGCGTGCCCGTGATCGCCGCGGTTCACGGGGCGTGCATCGGTGCTGGCGTGGACTTCATCACCGCCTGCGATCTTCGCTACTGCGACGCGTCTGCCGTGTTCTCGGTGAAAGAAGTGGACCTCGCGATTATCGCGGACGTCGGCACGCTGCAGCGCCTGCCAAAGCTCGTCGGCGAGCAACAGGCGAAGGAGCTCGCGTACACGGGTCGCAACTTCAGCGGACTCGAAGCCGAGCGTCTCGGACTCGTGCTCAAGACGCTCAAGGACCCAGAGGAGCTGCTCGCGCATGTGCAGAGCGTGGCGGCGTCTATCGCGCAGAAGAGTCCGCTCACTGTGCGCGGCATCAAGCAGACGATCCACTACCAGCGAGACCACTCGACCGCGGACTCGCTGCAGCAGATCCGCTACCACAACGCCGCGGTGCTTTACAGCGACGACCTGATCCAGGCCATCAGCGCACTCATGAGCAAGTCCAAGCCAACCTTTCGCGACGATTAACGTGTACCTACGCTAGTAATGTGAGCGAATCGAATACAGAGAACCCACCAAGACAACGATGGATGTTTCTTTTCTTTTTGCCATTTTCTTCTTTTTGTGTGTCATTTTGAAAAGAAAATCAAACTATTCTTTGCCCATTTGCTTCTTCTATAAGGACGGCGGATTGACAGTATGGGACTCAAAAGCTCCAAGTGTCTCGCTTGGCTATGCGCGTCCGCCGTCAGGTTCCCTACTGCAACAAAGACGCTTCTTCTTTTCGGTTTTCTTCCATGCAGTTTGTCCGCTTACTCTGCTTTTTTACGAGCAGCGATTGCAGACAAAAAGTCCCCGCGACCTCCGCCAGGTGGACCCCGGCCGCGGCCTCGGATCGCTGCCAGCAGATCGCCACCGCCGCGACCGCCACCACCAGGACTGTCGTCTTCTCCTGCTGCACCACGAGCCTTGATCATAGCGAACAGGTCACCTCGTCCAGGACCTCCAGGAGGACCGCGACCGCGGCCACGAATCGCAGCGAACAAATCACCACCTCCACGGCCAGGACCACCGCCACCTTCGTCATCGCCACCGCCACGTCCACCGCGACCAGCAATCGCAGCGAACAAATCGTTTCGGCCGCCTCCACGCCCACTGCGACCTCTACCTCTAGCAGCCATCATAGGGTGAGGCGCACGCTCAGCTCCACCGCCGCCGTCGTCCCCGCCGCTTGCAGCTGGAGGAGGACCGGCCTCGGCAGCGTTCTTTTCCTTCGCTTCCTTCATCAGGTCGGTTCGAGTCTTCATCTTGCGAGTGTTTGGAGGACCCTTGTCCTTCAAAGAACCAAGAGTCGTTGTGCTCTTGTCTTTCAGTTCCTTCAACATATCTCGGAGGGTAGAGATCGCGGACAGCAAACGCTTGTCGTTCGCCTTCACATCCTTCATGCGCTCTTCCATGCCGTCGAAACAATCGTTGACAGCGTCGACGTACAGCAGGGCAAGATTACACTCGATCGACGAACGAGTATCTGGGGCATCTGTGGCAGCATTTCGCTTTCCAGACAAGTTCATGCCAGATCGCTCAGCGTACTTGATACTCGCCAGACGAATCTCGTTCACCAACTCGCCGAATTCAGCCAGCTCAACCTTGATTGTCGCTGCTGTCTCCGTTTGGTTCAGGCGATGCTTCAATCGTGCTTGGAACCACAGTAGCTGTTGGCTCTCGAGCTTGTCGAGCGACATGTCAAAGTGTCCACACACACCGTTCGCTTCTGCAACCAAACGCACATTGTTGTAGTGCTTCTTCAGAGCGTCAGCTCGAGAGTTGGCGACCTTCTTGGCAGCAAGCTCCTTGGCTTCAGCCAGAGCTCGAGCACCAGCATCATCAGGGTTGCCCTTTTGAACGGTCGATTCCAGGTACACATCTCCATCAGGGAAGCCCAAATCGACGTTGTACGCTGGCACGTTGTTCGCCTTGATAGGACACTGCTTCCCGATCATCGGACAACCAATGTCAGGATCATCACGCGTTGCGTATGGGTGGTTGTCTGCAGGACCGTACTGCTTGACGTGCTTGTTGTACGAGTTGACGACAGTCTTGAACGTTTCTTTCAACGTCTTGAACCACTCGTACTTCTTCTTCGTCATTTCTTCGCCCTGCTGTGCCTTCCAGGTCTCGGCGATACCGCTCAAGTGGACATGCAGTGCACGACGCTCGAAGACCGTCAGACCCGTCACACGAAGGTTCTCCAGCAGCGACGGGTGGTTTCTCGCAATGTCTGCTGGGTTCAAACGAAGCATTTCGAGAACGTTCGTACGCTTGAACTTTCGCACCAATTCACGGCTCATTCGCTGGCCATTCGGAGTGACCATGCTCTCAAGCTCCGCTTCAGTCATGTTCTTGATGTTCACCGGCATCATGCGTCGGATAGCCTTCAGCGCCTTTATGTTGTCTTCGTAGTTCTCCTCTTCCCACTCGCGTTCCTTGCGTGCTTCTTCAGCGGCATATTCATCCGTCAGCATCAGCGCAGTGTTGTACTTCTCCATATCCTGCTCAAGTTTGTAGTACTCTTCTCGCAGTTGCTTTTGAACTGCAGGATCTGGATGTGTGACATCAGCCGAACCGATCTCTTGCATGCGCTTGGAAATCTCTTCGACCTTTTGCTTCGCTTCCTCGTACGGAATATCGGCAGCCACAGCAATACCTGCCTGCTGCAGCTGCTTCTCAAGCTTCAGCAAACGACGCAGCAGCTTGACCTGATCGCCATCCAAGTTGGCAAACATGTCCACTTGCTTTGGCTCTTCTCTCTGACGCATCGAGCGACTTCTCTTCAGCTTCTCGACCTCAGCCTGCAGCGCACGAATCTTCTCGTCGTACGAGTTGATACCATCGAAGAAAGCCGCGATGCTGTTATCGTCGATGCCATTCTCAGACATTTTCTTTCTCACATCGTCGTGAGACATGCCGTCCAACACCAAGTTTCGGTATTCACCGAACATGCTTGCCGCTTGAGAGTTTTGAGCGTTGGTGGACTCTTCTTGAATGCGTCGGTTTGCTTCAATCAGCTTTCGAGCCTCTTCGTGGGCACGACGAGCTTCCTCAGACTGCTTCTCAGCTTCTTCCTTCGCGCGCGCAGCCTCTGCCATAGCAGCTTCGACGGCTGCCTTGCCTTGCTCCTGCTCTTCAAGGGCAGCAGCCATAGCCGCTTCTGCCTTCTTTCGAGCTTCCTCAAGCAGTGCTCTGGCTTCTTCTTCAGCTCTAGCAGCGTGGTGACTAGCTTCATCGGCAGCCATCTGGGCCTGAAGCTTGATCTGGCCCATCTCGTCGTTCATCACACCAGATCGGCTGAGGTCTCGTCCGAGACGTCCTCTTTCTTGGTCTTGCTGGTACGCCTTCGCTTTGTTGATGTATTCGAGCGACAGCGTAAGCACTGCGCCAGCAGAACGACTTCCAAGTGCCAGCGGGTACTTCTTCACCTTCTTCTGCATGTTTGGAAGCGACTTCAGTGGGATTGTGAGCGTCGCAATCAGTGTCGACGCACGGAACACGTGCTCATCAAACACGCGGACTTCGACAGCCATGTCTTCACTTTGTGCTTCGAACGATGCAGAGTTGTCTTGTTTCCACACAGGAGATCGCTGACTCTTGACGATCGAGGTCTTGAACGTCTCGGCACCGACAGTGACTTCACACATCGCGTTGACAGCGCTGCCTTCTTTTGTCAAGTTCGTCGCCGACAAGACACCGACGTGCACCACAGGAGTGGAGAAGGTCTCGTAGTTGAATTGCGACAAACGGCCGCCGGCATTGCGATCGAGGAACGTTTGCGATCCCTCGAGGGAAATACTCTCCGTACGCTGCGTACGCAAAGCCTTGGCTTCGCGTAACGACTCGTTGGGGTTTTGCGTTCGGTTTACAGTCTTCGAGGCGTCGATAGCAAGCTTGATCGCATCCATCCAGCCCTTTTTGTCTGACTCGGACGTGCACGCCATCACCAAACGGCGATCGCCAACACGCAGTTCCAAAAGGTATTCTGCCGTCACATTCGGAGACTTACACACGACATCGCTGGTCCCTGGAAGCGAGCGAACAGTGCAGCGGTGATCCAGGAAGCTCATTTCGCCACGTGCCGTCGTCGAGCTTGGGTTTTTGAAGTATTCAATTTGGGACACACTGAGCACAAAGTAGCGAGATTTCCAGTTGCGCATCACTCTGCCTTGCTTGTACATGCGTCCCTTCTTGATCGTCGCCGCCTTGTTGTCCATGATCAGTTGCGCAATGGACTTACTATCGTCAGCGTCGTTGCCGTCATCCTTCACAATACGCGGACTCTTCATCAAACGCTGCTTCACATTCGCCTGGGATTCGCGAATGCGGAAAGACTCCGAGTGACGGGAGTTCACGCGTTGCACATCAGCAAGCTTGTCCTTCGGCACAAACTGGAGCGTCTTCGGCGTTGGCGCGTTACGAAGCACGGTCATCACTTCCGAGTACGGCATGCACAGCACTTCAACATCGTTCACCTTGTAGACAATATCGCCGACAGTGATCATTCCACTCGTCTTGGCTTGACCCTTCAAAGCGCGCACGACCGCACCGTCGATACCGTATCGCACCGCTTCTTCCAGGTTCAGACCCATCGGACCATCATCAAACACCACGGCGTACGTCGTCAGCTGAGTATCGAGGTCATTGTCCTTGCTCTTCTTATTCTTCTCCTGCAGTGCTTCCTCGCGACGGGCTTCGTCAATCTCGAACGAGATCGCAAGTGGACGAGGCAGTTTACGAATCAAGTCGATGGCATTCGAGAACCCCATCATGTGGACGTTGTTGCCGCCGATCGCGACAATCAAATCTCCGGCTTGGACCTTGTTCTCCAACAGCGGGTTGTCAATGTTATCGATGCTCAGACCGTGCTTGATCACGCCATCTTTCGGTGGCATGAGCTTCACGCCGAGCTTCTCCTTCGCTGGCAGTTCGATCACGACGACGCGCGGCTCGCTGCTGGCAGCAGCAGTGGGGCGTTCCGAGCCACAGGCACGGCAGATGTCGGCACTTTCATCCTCGTTCGGGAATCGACACGCCTCACACACCCACGTCATCTTCTTGTACCTTCTTGCTTCTTTTTTACTTTGTCTTCTTCTCTTCTACCACAAATCCAGTTTGCGTCGTCCACGCGCGTGTATTCGTTCCTTCCCTCTTCAGACGAATTTATACACACAGCGAGGAAGGGGGAGGGGAGAGCTCCGTTCCGTCACTCCCCAATTCAAAACTCACACCGAGAGCGACCTCCAAACAGAGCCTGCATGCACAGCAACACAAAACACCATGAGCCTTCCATCGACAATTCACAAAAGCATTCCAGAACTACAACACGTCGCCCGCCCATTACGTTGGACGCGACATGCCGAACAGAAGATCACTAGCAAAACGCACCTTGTATGCTCCTCAGCTCTGGCGATGGAGCGAAGCGAACGGACGCGACGCAAGAGCGAGTGAGTTTCTCTCTCTTCCGCGTAGCGCGCGCGTGTCCTGCCTACGGGTGCTTGCTGCTGTTGCTGCGCGCACTGCCGGCCTTTTCTCGCTATGAAATGCGACGGCGGGCGTGCTGGACGACGGCAACAACGAGGAGGAGGAGGGGGCGGGGCGGGGTGAGGCTCTCTCTCACTCTCTCTCACTCTCTCTATCGTCAATCGACAGAAACAGAGAGAGAAACAATCAGGCAGGTTGCGTACGGGACGGAAATCCCGCATTGGAGATTGCGTTCGGAACAGAAATGCGGCAAAATTGGAGCAAAAACAACAGCCAAGACAGCCAGTTTTGTGGCCGATTACTTGACTGTCTCTTGTGAATCAGAGCGACGGGGGCGTTCGTATGGGAGTTTGTATGCTCGCGAAGAGAGAGAGAGCGTATTCGATCTAGAGAGAGCCTAGACTCTGTACAACCACAGCACTCTGGATCTTTCGCAGCGTGAACATTGCGGTGTTGATACTTTTGATACTTCACACGTGAATTGTATGGCACTTTGGAATAGGAAGCTCGCTTTTGAGACATAATGAGCGTTCGTTTGTTCGCGGTCCTCATTGTCATCGTCACTTGGCGCTGACAACAGTACGTAGTACACTGGTGAAACTGTGTGCAACCGGTCGAATTACTTGCTTGTGTGAGTGAGTAACAAGTGCCCCGCCGAAGGGTGTAAAGATCCACGTCGGACCACATCCTTTTATTAGGAACTAATACGCCACGTGCCTGCTGAAAAGCATACAACAAACGGCGCACAAGTTCGAATCGCACATGCAAAATGCATTGGGTTGTTTTAGCTTTTTCTTTCTATTGCTCCTTTTCGAACTCACATCACAAACAAACAAGCGTCCGTGTAAAAGCCTTGTAGGCTTGCATGTCAGTCTTTGCATCCAACTTTGAGCGAGTTCTTGATTGTTTGTGTTTTGAGTCTGTCGTGCTTTTTTGGTTCGAAATCAGAGGGAGGCAAAAAATGGTCCCGAATTAGCTCAAAATGGTCTTTTCAACCCAGGAGAATAAAATAGATGATTTCAGGGATACGCGGGACACCACAGCAAGCTTCGGGATCACACGGGATAGCTACAGTACACTTCTGGTCCGCAAAAGTACGAATTCGTCCTTTTGTGTGGTTTCCTTTTCCCCCCATTGGTTTGGAGCGCGCCGCGCAAAACAAAGCATCCATCCAGCAGCAGTAGCAGCAAGGTGAGCGAGCGCGAAAGTGCAGCAGTAGCTTTGGTGACGACTGGAAGCGGCACCCATTAACCATCGTATATTTCTCTCTATTGCGTGTGTGTATACGCATCCTTTTACAGCAGCAGTCATGGCGTCCGGCGACATCGACTTCAAGGCGCTCTACCAGAGCTCGCTGAAGCTTACGACGGCGATCGATGACTTTGGCATCCCGCGCCTCGAGAAGGGCCTGGAGCAGCTCGACGACGCGTCGCGCACTTTTTTCCAGCAGCAGCAAGACCAGCAGCAGAACGTCGGCAAAAAGCGCGCCGCGTATGGCGACCACCGCGCAGCGAGACGTGGGCCTGGAGGCGGAGGATTGGCGTCCGCGGCTGCAGGGATCGACAAGGCAAACTTTCTCTTGGCTGCGAAAGGCATCGACGCCGAGAAGCTCTCAAAAGAGCTGCAGGCGTTCGAGATCACACCCGAGTTCCAGCCAGAGACGCCGCTGGGCGAGACCGATATTGAAGGCTATTTGACCCACCACCACGAGATGATCATCCTCACTGCGATTGAAGACGTCAACCACCGCACGATGGAGGCGACGCACGACCGCATGAACCAGGCGATGATCGACGACTTTGAGATCGCGAAGCAACGACTCTTGGAGGATCTCGGTGGGTCAAAGCAGCTCGGTATCCGCAACTACCCTCGTATCCTGGAGCACGACGACCGCGGCAACATGTTTGCGATCGCGGGCAACGCCAAACACGGCAACGCAGTCAACGGCAGTGCAGCGACGGGTCCATTTGGACTGAGCGGCGCAGCGCCATTCAGTGGCCAGCGTCGATTCGAGCTGTCTGGCTCAGCGTTCGCTGCGGATACTCCACTTCGTATGTCCCAGCTGAGCGTCGAGAGCTCGCTGACGGAAGAGATGAAGCAGTACTACAGCGTCGTGAAGGAGCTCAACAGCAGTCGCGTGCCCAACACGCGCAGCCAGTACGACCTTGTACATGCGTTCCAGCGCGCGATCGCCGATAATGTGTCGTCGTCGGTCACTGGATCCAAGTGGGAAGCGGTGCTCAAGTGCTGGCAGTTGCTCGGCGACATGATCGCTGGTGGAGACAGCAAGGTGCGCTCTGCCGGTCTCCATGAGCGCGAATTTGCTAAGGCGCTGAGCGAGGACTCGCAGCAGCTGCGTCATCGCTTTGCGTTTGGCGCGCGCGTGTTTCTCGAGAGCCAATTCCGCGGATTCGTGTACCAGACCGTGCAGAAGAACCACCTTGCGACGGGTGGCGTGCCGGACCTCGTGTCCAACATCCGCGCGTTTGTGCGTTACCTGCAGAGCTCGCGATACGCTGCGAACGGGAACAGCGCGAATACAGACCTGGACGTGAACATCTGGGCTCTGGTGTACTACTGCATGCGCTCTGGCGGAGATCAGGAAGCAATTGATCTCGTGACGAGCTCAATTCGAGCAGGAGATGTCTCGGTGGACGCGAATGTGCTCGCCGCGCTCAAGTACCGCATGCAGCAGAAGCGCGCGTACACGGATCGTGACGCGGCTCCTCTGAGCGCGTTCTCCAAGCAGTCCCCAACAGAGTACGAGAAGTTGGTCGACCGGTACCACCGCCTCACGAGCGCGTCCATTGATGCGATCTCGGTCGTGAACCCGTATGAGCGTTGCGTGGTCAACTTGCTCTGCTTCGGCAACGCAAATGCCAGCGAGCCGCGCATCCTGACGACGATCGAAGACTACTTGTGGCAGCGTCTGTGCTTCATTCAGCGTGTGGGAGTTTCGTCCAGCTCTGCACCAGACAGCGCGTACACGATCTCTAGATTAGCGAAGAGCATCCAGAAGTTCGGCCCAGCGCATTTCGAAGCGTCGTCCAAGCTGCCAGGCGGTGGCGGCAACAACATCTCAGCGTTTTTGTACTTCGAGATCCTATTGGTCACGCAGGAGTTCGAAAAAGCGGTCAAGTACATTGCATCGAAGGGGTTCTTGCTGGAAGCTGTGCACTTTGCGATCGCGCTGAGCCACTACGGGCTTCTGCACACGAGCGCATTCGGCATGGAAGAGGAAGATGAAACGAATATCGACCTCGTGCGCCTCATTCGCCAGTACGTGCACGCATTCCAAAGAACAGATGCGCCTGAAGCTGCTGAGTACGTTGCGTGCATCTCGGACCCACATGCGAAGAAGGAACTGCTCGCGGAGCTTTTGCTTGAGACGAGAAAGTTCGACGTGCTCGCAGGTTTCACGAACAATACAGATGGTTGCCGAACGCGTGGCGTGATCGACCGCTTGCTCAAGGACGAGCCGGAGGACGAGATCAAGGAGCTGATCCTCAACGCGGCGCGTAAGGCTGAGGCACGTGGCCGCCCACACGACGCGTTCGCGTTGCTCAAGAGCGCAGGTGACATTGAAGGCGTGATCGTATTATTAAACAACCAGTTGAGCTCGACACTGTCTGCGCCGCGTCCCGAGCGCGAAGAATGGTTCCGCCTCGCGAAGGACTTCGCGGAGAAGTGGATGCGGTTCCCGTGGGTGCAAACCATCGCGAACAAGTACGCGCGCACGTCGGCGATCGCGTTCCAGACGCTGTTGAACATCAGCATTTTCCTCGAGATCTTCGAGAAGCAGCAGTATGAAGACGCGGTGCGGTTCGTGGACGAGCTGGGCGTGATCCCGACCCAGGACTCGAACAACCTCGCGCTCTGCGTCGACCGCTTCTTGGCGTTTGACGAGACGGTGCGTCAGAACTTCCACATCCTGCTGCTCGGGTACGTTGAGTGCCTCGTGCGAGAGGCGGAGCGCCTGAAGGCCCAGGTGTCGGGCGAGCTGCGACGCGTAGCGGTGCGTGATCTGCGTGGGAAGGCGGAACTCGTGGTGACGTTCTCAGGAATGATCAAGTTCCGCCTGCCGTCCGGCACGAATGAGCGCCTGAACCGAATGGAGGGTATGATCTTCTAATGTCCTTGTTTTCGTTCGCAGCAGAAAAGAATGAAGAGCTAGCTAGAAAGCAAAACAGTCATCAAACAAAATCACAATATCCATTTTCGCTATCTTCTTCTCTAAATATGCTGCAACTACACTATCGGATACCATTCACACATTGAACTATTTGCCTACGTACACTTCAAAGGTGTCTATTGTATCTATATATCTCACACAAAGATACACAGAACATGTATGAACGGACGACCTCACCTGTACGAAGATTGGCGCTGTCCAAACAACCGCGTCGTGTTTGTTGGGACGCGGAACTTGCTGGGCGATGGCAGCTGCAGCATCGTTTGGCGAGGAAACGCTGACGCCTTGCGGACGGGGCTGTTCGTGTAGCTGACGCTACTGCTGCCCCGGACTTGACCCACGTTGCTGAAGCTGCGGTTGTTGAAAGTCGAAGTCACGTCTGATAGAAGGCGCGGTTTCTGCGCTGGAGGGAGGGCTTTCTCTGCACTTGGGGGCTCATCTACGGCTCGAGGACGCTTGAGGCTCTGCTTCTTTGGTGTGAGAATGCGAGTTGGAGGCTGCAGCTGGCTAACATACGCGGGTCTCTCGTAGTTGGTGGCTGCGGCACGTACATTCGGCTGAGCAGCAGGAACGGCACGTGCTGCCGCTGTTCTTTCCAATCCGCCTCCTGTTTCGGCGAGAGTGCTGCCACGGCTTTGACTCCTGTCGTAAGCAGAATGGCTTCTAATCGCAGAGGACGCAGCAGGAATGTGCTCGACTGAGGATTGGGGTCGCGCCTGCTCCACTCTCACACTGCTACTGGTGCTGAACGAAGCCTGTGGCGCATTTGAATATGGCTGCTGCGATGTTGCTCTCACGCCATTACCAGCACCAACCACGCCACTGGAGCGCATACTCACATCGCCCTGTCTATTCGCCAAGCGAGGTTGCTCTGTGCGCGCGAGGTCGAAATCAAGCGCCATGAGCTGCTTGGGGCTCCCGAACTCGCGGAAGAAAATCTCGTCGGACGTCATTCGGGACGCCTGCTCGATGCGCTGGCGGATCTTGGAGCGGGGCTGCTGCGATTGCGACAGTGCGTGATCCATGTTGAGTCCGCGCGAGGTTGTTCTTGCTCTCTGCTGCGATGATGTGCTGCTATCATCACCAAACTGCTGTTGGATCGTCGCGCGCAGTCGCGCCAGGCGCTCCTGACCGCGCACGCTGATAGGTGACACCACCATGTTGCCGCTGCTGTCCATGTCCATCATCTTGCTGTATTCGTTGTGCTGGCGCTGGTGCTGCGAATATTATGTATATGGGGATGCAGATATGTGCAGGGAAGGTGAAGTCCAGGAAGAGGCGCTTGGTGTTCAGTCAGGAAGGTGGCGCGCGCTCTTTCTTTCTAGATATGGCGGCGTTGGACTGGTGATGGAACGCGCTAATGTGAGGGCGGACGAAAAAAGCGCTCTTTTTCAAACGTTTGAAAATGGAAAAAGGAGAAGATTTAAATCGTACTTAGTCAGGAAATAGAAGCTGGATTGACTAGTCTATAAATCAACCTATAAAAGAAACAACCAGTAAAATCGTCTTTAGTCGATCAAACAAATGCACTTTATTCAAGATAACACAGTACTCGTTAATCAAAGTATTTTTGAGCAAAGTATGTAGTTGTATCTATGTATATGGTATAGAAATTTGTCAATAGTTTTCCGTGTAAATGCTATGATGTATCTACGCTCATATCGAGAAGCCCAGTGAAGCCAAAGCTGCGCTGCTGCTTGTGTGAGCACAGCATTGTCCTTCTGTGGGATGCTGCATTCGTAAGGCTTGCTTGAAAACTTGAAACGAAGTTTCATTGCTATGGAGACTTTGAAGCTCAAGGTGCAAGAGTTCCTCTCATTCCCCTTAAATCACCCTTTCGCGAACGAGGAGATCCCCAAGATCGCCGTGATCCGCTCCTGCTGCGACGTGCTCTGCTTGTAAACCGCCTGCAGCATCGTCGGTCCGAGGCTCGCATAGAGCGATCGAAGCAGCCGTGTGTTGGCGTCCTTCACGTCACTTTTCGCTTCTTTCACAAGCTCCAGCGCCAGTGGGAGCACGTATCTGACAAAGTCACAGGTGAAAATTCAGGTCAGTTCCATACACTTCTTCCCAAAATCATCACCACCACCACTTTTAAAGCATTCTTCGTACCTGTTAAGCGCGTACTGGTTCTTCTCATCACTGGCCGCCACTAGCTGGTCCAGCGTATCGACCAGCAGCGGTTTGATTCTGGAGTTCGCATGACGCGCGATCGCTGCAAAGTGCTGGCAGAGCAGCTTCGCCTCGACATTCCCACACAAAACCTGGATCACTGTGTGGGTTAGTGACGAGAGCTTGGGATTGTTCGCCGCCAGGTTCTTCGTAAGCACTGGGAGGAAGCTTGAGAGCACGAGCTCCATGCCGTTACCCAGCGCCGGGATTATCTTCTCGAGGCACTCGAGCGTAAACACGTTCACCTTCGCGTTGCCGTCCTCCATGCGCTTGATGATCAAGTCAAAGAGTCCCGTGATCTTGCCGCTCTCAGTGAGCGCCTTGGCAGTTGCGCCGCTGCACACAAATGCAGCGGTCTCCTGGAGCGCGTCGTACCGGTCTTTCCAGTTGCTGCTCTCGAGGTTCTTCTGCAGCTTCTCGAGCACGACAGTGTCGACGACGGCGCTTGAAGCCGAAGGCACTTTGCGTGATATTGGGACCCCTGATGAACCACTAGACGGCAATGAGTCTGTCCTGCTATTAATTCCCGATGTGTTCGAAGACGACGACATTGATGGCTCAGGCTTTGCCTTTGAAGTTTGAGGTGCCATAGGAGCTGCTGCTGTTACTGGTATTGCTAAACTCTTTGCGGCTGCTTTGACTGGTAGCTTAACCGTAGAAGGTGTGTACTTGGCGTTCCCACTCAGCACTTGGTCCACTTTCGACCTTGCACCACCTGACAGCATTCTCTTTAGCTTCTCCGCGTCGATGCGCTGCTCGTAGCAGAGATAGAGGACCGACTGCTTCGCGGCGTCGCGCACTTCGTTGTTCGAGTCCTCAAGGCACTTGCCGACAATGTTCAGAATCGTGCCCAGGTCCTTGGAGCTCTGAACCTGGTCCGCCATGCTCACGATCAGAGTGTGCATCGCCCGTGCCACCTCGCGACGAAGGGGGACGGCCTTGCTGGTTAAATGCACTGCGAGCGCGTTCACGACTTTACTCGCCGAGCAGTGCAGGATCACAGAGTTGATGGACGACGTTGCGGACTCGCACACAAACGTATTTGAGTCGGCGCTTCGCTTGATCAGCACTGCGATGATCGCGTCCACCTCGGTGTCCATCGCTTTCTGGTACGCTGAGCACATGGACTCGAGCGCCAGTAGCGAGTTCTTGGATACTGTGGATCTCAAATTCGGTACTTGGCCCAGGATTTCCTTGGTCACGGCGTGGATCTTGTCTTCGAGGAAGATCGGATGGTGCATCGCGAGGCGGCGCACGATACTGAGTGCGTCGAACGTGGCTTCCCAGTCCGTGCCTCGGATCTTGTCGAGCAGCTTGGAGACTTCTTGCTTTGGGTTTGCGAGCGGCTTGATCTCGTGGAGCTCCAGGTACTTGGGCTCTTGCTTGCCTCCAAACCCTGAAGGACGCTCGCTTGAGTTTAAATTCCCAGCTTTCGCCATCGTGATGAGCGACGCTTTCTTTTGGAGAGGCTTTACGTCATCAACGCTCACTGAAGATGGATCTGATGTCACAGAAGAAGAAAACGAGGGGTCTTTTGATGGAGAATTGGGGTTCAAAGCTAATCCGTCCTGCTTGGCCTTCGCTTCGAGTCGTTTGCGTGTCGCGAGCGAAATCGGTCGAGACGCAGCGGAAGTAGCTTTCCCACTAGGCACATACGTGTCGGCAGTTGTCATGTCGCCATAGTCACCGTCACCACCGAAATTCACTTCGCTTTTTGGGTCCTGCTCATAGGTCGAAAGCTGCTCCACATCAGGTCGCATTCGAGCTGTTGACACCACTCTAGGCGGTGCTTTCTTGAGTGGTGCCTCGCTTTCGTTATTGCCCCATTTTGAAGTAGGTGACGAGTTGTCATGACGCTGAAAATCCTTGGAGCTTTTGAACGGCACCTTTGCTTTCGGTGGATCAACATTGTGATTGCCATCATCATAGCCACCTTCCTGACTTTGGACTGCTGTGACTGCGTACTTGGACACGATCGGCCGGTCTTCGAAGCTCACGTCCACCGCCGCGCCACTGCTTTGCAGCATTTGGATCTTCTGTGGACTCGATAGGTTTGAATCTGGTGGCGATTGAGATATTGTCTTTGGTATTCGAGAAGACACTGCAGGTCTGGCTACGACCACTGGAGTAGTTTCTTCTTTCCGCTGCCTTCGAGCACTCACGACCGGTTCGTCTTCAGTGTGATCTCCATACCGCTCTGGCGACGTATGCGATCGCATCGGCGGTTGGTTACTCTGTTTCTGCGAGGATGAGCAGTCCTCCGAGTACCCCAACGTGCCGCCCTTCTCAGTATCAGATGCTGATACATTGTGAATCTGCCTCGAACTCGACGATTTCCGGAGCTGGGTCGCTTTCTTCTTTAGCATCGCGAGTTTATCTGCGACTGGCGCACTCGAGCTACTGGTCAGTTGTTTAGTAGCTTCGTTGCTTCCTATAAAGTATGAGCGATCACTCATGCTTCCACCACCACCAGTCCCAGCCAAAGTCTTGCCTGTGATTGAAGTGGCGACGCTAGGCGACTGATACCCGAACTTGGAGGTTGGGGTCGTATCTGCGCCATAAGTCGTCTCTGGGGTTGTTGACGTGCGAATGGAGCCCCCATCCCTCAGAGAAGATCGTACAGACTCTGTCGACTGAGGCAAATGATGGCGGCTCTGGCGAACGACAGCAGGTGGGTATTCTGGTGCAAATTCCCTCGATGCTGCGAGCATGTGCAGCTCCGAGACGCTGCTCAAGGACCTCTCTGTGATATTTGCAGTAGGAATAGTTGTAGTAGAACCGTAGCTGTTGCGCACACTCGCTGCCTTCTTCTTCGCTTGAGTGAGGCTCAGGAGTCCATTATCAAGCAGTGTCGGCAGGTGCTTTTGTCTGAGGCGTCTTCGGAACCCATCCATGTCGACTTGCTCCACGAGGTACTCATCCAGGTTCTCCTCCACTAGCTCCGGCAAATCCAATCGTTTTGCCACTGCTGCGAGCACTGCACCCGCTTCAATCGCCATCTCCTTCACGCGCGCACTGCTGTCGCCGAGGAGCCGTCCGAGTGCCTGGAGCATATTGTGGCTAAGCACTTTGGAAATGTTGAACCCATCGCGCTTCGCAGCAAGCAACAGCAGCATCCACACTTTACAGGCCTCTTCGCGAACTTGTAGCCGTCGATGCTGCAAAGAGCTCAACAGCGCCTGACTCGCTCGTGCGACGCTGAGGAACCCACTCTGGAAGAGCTGCGTGAAGAGTACGTACAGATGCGCTTCCATTTCTGCGTCTTCTGCGAAATTTGCGGCGGTTTCCACAAGGTGCGGCACCATTTTCTGCATGTAGAATGCCGCATTCTGTAGTGGTCTTGAATGTGAACTTGATTCTGACCCTTGGCTATTCTGTGACGCGCCATCTTCAGCGTGATCATTGAATTTGTAAAAGCAGACCTGCGTGATCTGGATCGCGCGTTTGACCAAGTGCACGTCGGCATCCTGCATGAGCCGAATGACGATGTCAAAGAGCTCTTCCATTTCGTCAATGGCGTGCTGCAACACTGCTGGGTTTGCCTGTTTGAGCGCGCTGAAGATCTTTTCGACGGCCGCCGAGCGTCGCTTCCAGTCCGAGTTCGAGTTGCTCGTGGTTGTTTTGAGCGCTTTGAGAATCTCGTCGCTCACGAATCCAAAATGCAGAGCCCCCACCGTATTAAGACGAGTCATAGAAGAAGAGGAGGATGATGAAGAAGAAACCATAGAGCTGCCTGTCGTGGGCCGATCAAGATCGTTCGGAGATTCGGGACTCGATATCCGAAGTGTTGCTGTGGAGCTACTTGTCGATGGTGGCGTTGCATTCTCCGAACATGAAGCTTGAAGGAACTCGTTGATGTGTTCCTGGTGCGCTCGCAGCGTTTTGCGGTCTTCGAAGCTCAAAAACTGCATAATATCGTCGATACCGTCGCCCCAGTACAGATGCAATTTTCCGAGCGCTTCTTCCGCAACGACCACAACGTTCTCGTTGTTGTCTTCCAGCACGGGCACGAGCGCCTGAAAGAGCGCGACGAAGAGCGCCTTGTCCATGCGGTTCGCCTTGAAGTTTGCGCGCGCGCCTTTGGTCTTGCGAGCATATCGCTCTTCCAGCAAGCGCACAATCGCGAGGATCGACGCCTCGCGGACTGTGGCGCCTGCGTGCGCGAGTCCCATGTTCATGAGCAGCTCTGCGACTGCCTTGAGATCATTTGAAATCACCACGTACTTGCGAAAGACCTGGAACGTTTCCTCATGAAGAGCTACATGAGCAGCTGCATCACCATCGTCACCTACTACCCCATAGTTCTTCGGCAGACTTGACACCAAGTGCGGAAGGATAGATGACAAGATCTGGTCCACATCGTCGCCCAGCACGCCCATGATGTCGGTTACCAAGCGCAGCGCCTCGAGCGCGTTCTGCGGCTCGTCGTCAAGGATCCGGCGCCGCACACAGTGAAGAAAGCGCCGCGGGTTGCGCACGGGGAAGTGCGCGCTCTCGACCACCGCGATCTTGCGCAGCTTCGCGAGCGTCTGCCATCGTACTTGCGGGTCTTCGTCTTCGAGTTGATACACCAGCGTGTCGACGCTCGCTTCCATATCACGATGGAGGTCTAATAGATCACCGAGAACGCAACCTTGGCCATCAATGCAGGACAGAAGCTTGTTCACCTTGGTCTGCTTCTGGAACATTCACGCGACTGTGTTGTCGCTTGGCACGAAGGTACTAATAGAATAACTGCTGCAGAGGCTGAGTGAGTTGGGCACAACGCACTTTGAGCTCCCCATGCCGTATAAATATACCAAGATGTGGCCAACTCATGTTGGCTTGCAGTGCATCCCAGACACGAACGCACGATGAAATCTCGTTGACGCTTCTGAGTTTGGCGATTTCGTCTCAGATTTTCCTGAGCCAAACAGTTAGCAATGCACGACCCAGCAGATTCCAATAGGTAAACATGACTTACGCCAAGAGCGGAGACTATGGAAGATGGTCAAAATCTTGTTTTTAAGACCAGAAGAGAGTTTACCAGCCTCCACAAGACTTGCGACAGCGCTTGGGTTTTCGTTTCTTCGCCGTATTCTATCTCTTTCGGGTGGAGCGTGAGCGGGATGAGGAGGAGGAAGAGGATCTGCTGCGGCGTCGAGACGATCCTCTTCGTCGCCGGGAGTGCGAGCGACTACGAGAACGAGAACGGGACGGTGATGGTGATCGACGAGACGAGCGGTGGTCTCGGCTACGACCGCTAGCGTGGCTGGAAGAACCCCGTGTATCTCTCTCCTCACCTGCTCGTCCGCGCGATCGCGAGCGAGTTCGCTGATTGCTATGGGAAGAGCGCGATCGGGACTGGTCGCGATCGTGGCGGTGCGAGCTCCTAGGCTCTGTTCGAGATGGAGGAGGAGGCTGAGCTTGGGTTCGAAAACGTTCATCCTGGCTGGCTTCTGTGCGACGATACCCACCACCGTACTTGGAATCTCCATACTTGGAAGTCGGCGCTGGTCTTGGGTTGAGTGCATCCTGGACGCGACGATAGACAGCGCGCTGTTTCTCTTTCGAGAGCAGTTGTTGTTTCGACCCATTCGCTTCTTTGGACGCGTAGAATGACGCCACGAGCTCCTGCATTTGCTCGCTTTCCCATCCAGCGTCACGTAACGAAGCTCCAGTGGCACCGGTCAATTTCTGCTGAAGAAAACCAAACAATCCACTCTCTTCAGTCTTGATCTTTTCAGATTCCTCTTTGTACTCCGACATCTAAAACAAATCACAACAGTGATAAAGAATAAGCAAACAGTGAGCCACACATACGTCACACATAAACGCATCAAACACTTACCACTGTGTCGTACAGCTTCTCTTGGACAGACGTGGGCAGCAACGCCATGGCGTTCTCCTGAATGCTCTTGTGCTGCGCAGTGTCCAGCGCGTCCTCCAACGTGGCTAGAAACACGGGCAGACTCGTGTTGCTGTCCCATGTCCCATCTTGCAACTGGCACGCAAACTGCTCGCGTAGCAGCGCAGAGAACGCTTTCTTCGCATCTTTGAGCTTCGCTTTCTTCTCGGCTTTCAAATCGTCGCGTCGATGCGCCACGAAGTGCTCAAAGATGGCGCGGCGCTCTTCCATTCTGCATTAAAATAAAACAAATACCAATCCATAGAGATGTTAGTATAGGATTTTAGGCATCACACAAAGAACAGGATATATACGTACGTTGGGATCGCCATGAACCGCAGGTCTGAGATGATGCGCGGCATCGCGACCGACCATTTCGTGAACGGCATGATCTTCTTGTCGCGCAGCATCTGGCGGAAATTCTCGATGCGCTTGAGCTCCGCGGCTTCTTTCTGCTTGGTGGCCTCGATTTCTTCCATGCTCAGCTGGGGCACTTCCTCTTTCTCTTCTTCTCGCTCTTCTTTTTCAGGTTGTGCAGTAGCGACCGCGTCACCGTCGCCATCACCATCTTCATCGTCCTCCTCGCGTCTGGACTTCTTGGGCTTCTTGGCTTTCTTCTTCTTCTCCTTCTTTGGCTTCTTTATCGCCGCATCTGCATCATCACCTTCGCCAGCGTTTTCGGTTTTCTGTACGCCATTCGCTGCTTCTTTATCTTCGTCCTCCTGTACTGGTGGTGGTGGAGGAGGAGGAGCGAGCCCCCAGTCCTCGGGGCGTTCCCAGACCGACTCGCGCGTCCGTTCGTTGAAATAGTAGAGCGTGCCGTTGCCCGCATCGTGCGCACTCCAGAAACCCGAGCGCGCTACTGCGTGTTGCAGCATCAACTTCATCATGAGCTCGCCCTCGAGGCCCGTGAACTCGGCGGGCGGTTCCCATTGTGACTGCGCAGAGCTCAAGTTGTAGTAGAAGAGCCGTCCATCGCCGTCGTCGTGCACGCTCCAGTCGCCCAGCGTCTGCAGCGCGTTCAGGCGGAAGAGTGTGATGTCGTCTTCTTCTCCCTCGATATCATGAGGCTGCTGTGGTGGCGGCGGTGGAGGAGGGGCGATCACGCCATGCGCAGGAGCTCTCACGCCGCCCATGGTCGCCATTTTCGCTCTTGATCAATCGCCACCAAAATAATAACCCGTGCAACAAAATCCTGTTCAAAGACATTTACAACATAGGATTTGATTTCTTTCAAACGTTTCAAAACACGCGGTAAATTCAGCCTATTCTCGCTTGTTTTAACAGAACAAAGGGCAAAACAAAGACCAAAACAAGGTGAAAACAGTTGCAGTGTTTCCTTTGCATTGCTGAATGGCGAGAAGACGCGAACCATCAGGCAAGGAAGAGTCATCATCGGCCAAAAATGCCACCGAAAGCTCCACGGACGCGCACGAACGACAGCGTCGGCGCGGCTGACGACGCAGCGTCCGTGGTCTCCATCGCGTCTACTGCACGCGCAGAGAGAGCCAACCCCACCAGCGCTCCGACATTTCGCGATAGCGACGACGACGCGCTGCGCGATCGCTACGACCTGCACGCGCTGGAGCTGCTGGAGCAAGAGCTACTCCAAGTGCAGACGCTGGAGCGCAAGACGCTGAATCAGATCGAGCTGCTGCTCGAAGAACAGAAGAAGCTTGAGATCTTGGAGCGTCGCGAGAAGGCGCAGAGTGTGAAGAAGGCGTCGCACGGCAGTCGCATGAGCCGCATCGAGCAGCTGCAGGAGCAGGAGCGCATGCGCCACCAGCAGCTGCAAGCGGCGCGCGAGTTGGAGGAGCAGAAGCGCAAGGTGAAAGCAGAGGAAGCGCGCCGCAAGCAGGCGAACTCGATCCAGACGCGCGACGACGAGGACCTCGACGACTTTTTGGCGCACGAGTCGTCGTACTTTTAGAGATCATGCCTGGACGGATATCCATCCATCCGCATGGAGACCAACGCAAGCCATGTGACATAGAGACAGATTAGACAGAGAATCGCTTCAATATGGTGCGGCGATCGATGGGTTCACTTGGTGGCACAAAACAGATGCCGCAGGTTGCAGTGGAGCTCACTTTGATGAGCCATCAGCCAGATCTTCTTGCATCTTGCGTGACCAGATGGGCTTGACGCCCAGTTCACCTGTGTCAATAGCAAGAGCGCGGGTGAATCAGATGATGATGATCAGTTCCCACCCAAGAGCTACGATGCCCATATGGGGGTAATCTATCTACCGATTGCCCACCCACCTGAGCTGTCTCTCTGCGCTGAACCAACGCAACATGCCCAAGGGAACTGCTTTCGTAATGGGCGACACCTTCCCATAGAGAAGAGTACATGCCAATTAATATAGAGAACTCCATATAGACATTGCCATTGAGTATGCACGCATGAATCCAATCTTTCTTTCTATCGTCAACATGAGGGCTTCCATCATCACATCCCCCTCGTGGTTCCGTTCCTCAACATGACTGAGTTTTTTCTTCTTCGCTTTCCCCTCTCCTCATTGGTATAAACTATCATTATAATCCTCTCATTGGCTGAAATTGCACATCTTATCCACACGGTGTGGACCACACGCGTCTGTGCAAGTGCACAGCTCAGCCAAATAAAATCACAGAGAACCAGAAACAGGGCGGGCGTGTGGGGAACTCAGTTCCCGAAGCAAAAGCCCGACGGCAAAGCCCAGACCGCACGCGGAAAGCTACAGCGCAAAAGCCCTCGCGCCGCTTATACAGCCCCAAGAGATCAAGAGATCAAGAGATCGAGCGCGAAGCCCCCCCTTCCCTCTCTTTTCCCATTTGAAAGCAGCGCGCGCGCGGAACCTTCCGCCGTCACCAGCAGCGGCTTCACTCCCTCCCTCTCTTCCCGCCTTCCCCCTCGTGTCTCTTGTCTGGTGGTGCGCTCTCTCTCTCTTTCTCTCTCTGCGTGTGGGGGCGATAAATAAGAAATCAGGCAGCCAGACGCTTTGAGTGTGTTTCGACGGGGTCCGTGAACGATCTTTCTCTGCGACTCGCCTGTTCTATCTATCTTCATTGAAGAGCTACGCGCACGCGACGCTCTCTCGACTAGCTCTATCGATCAGTCCACGCCTAGCTGCGACGTACACCTGTGCACGTTCGTTCCGGTTCATTTCCAGTCGGCGAGTGACGTACACACGCGACTCTTCTCCACGACCACGGCACCAGCGAGGTATACAAGATGACGGTGGAGACTGCGGAGAACCATGCCAAGGCGGAGGCGAGCGCGGCGAGAGAAGACGTGCCTGCCTTCGCGGTGACTGACGCAGCAGCGATGAGCAGCAACCGCAAGCGCAAGATGTCGCCAGTCGGACCCGGCGGACTCTCAAGAGGAAACAAGTTTGTGCGGCCGAACCCGAACGCCAATGGCGGTGCAGCCGTCGTGCCGCAGCAGGGGAACATCCACACGTCCGACGCGTTCATCGACCACCAGCGCGCGATGTTCCACGCTGACACGGCGCCGACGCCGCACGGACCGGTCGCCAACATGCCACCAACCCCGGCGTTCGGGAACCGCGGGTTCAGCCACACGCCCGACGGCTTTGACAGTACCCCGACGGACGACGGCTTTCCGTCGAACTCGTCGATGGGAGCCGGAGGCTTCAGCCAGAACGGAGCGGACGGCGAGGGGGGATTCGAGAACGACAGCGCGTCGGCCTCCAAGGCGCAGACCACGACGCCCTCCCCACTGCCACGTGCGGCGCCGCTGAACCTGCGCAATTTTGCTAACTGGAACGTCTCAAGCCGCTACACTTTGGTGCGGCTACTGGGCAAAGGATCCTACGGACAGGTACGCTTTCGAAATGATGTTGTTTTATCTATTGCTTTTGTGGAAGTGAATGGTGACGACTAACAAATTATTCCCACATTGTGGTGCATGTTTGGCATGGAATTAATCTGATTTAGGTGGCGGAAGCGTTTGATACCGTGCGCCAGAAGAAGGTCGCGATCAAGAAGATCATCAATGTGTTCGACCAGGAGATCGACTGCAAGCGCCTCTACCGTGAAATCTATATCCTGCGTCACCTGGCGTACGTTCATTGCCCCTTTGTTTTGTTTTTTGAATGATGAGGAAGTTATTGATTCACTGACAATTTCTATTATTTTGTTGTTGATATTATGACAGCCACCCACAGGTGATCACGCTGCTGGACGTGATCCCGCCGGAGAACTTTGACTCGTTCTCGGATCTGTACCTCGTGATGGAGTTTGTCGACACGGATCTGCACAAACTGATCATGAGTCCGCAGTACCTGACGATCCGCCACATCCAAGTGTTTCTCTACCAGCTGCTCTGCGGACTCAAGTACATCCACTCGGCGAACGTGATCCATCGCGACATGAAGCCCGCCAACATCTTGCTGAACGAGGACTGCACGCTCATGGTATGTCATTGTGCTGAATTTGACCGTTTTCTAATGAAAGGAGGGGTCTCTGGGTAAATCCAAAGCTAACACCATACTTGGGTTCTTTTTTTACATCGTCGCAACTGTTCAGATTTGCGACTTTGGGCTGTCTCGCGTCATGGAGAGTGACCTGTCGATGGAAGAGTTGGCGAAGCACCTGTACTCACCGAAAGATGCCAAGTCCCCCACGACTCCCTCGGACGCCACTTCCCCGGGGAGCGCGTCGTCTACGCCCTCGTCATCAAACGGAGCAGGCGGGTCCGACGCGCCAAAGTTCAAGCGTCAGCTCACAAAGCACGTCGTCACGCGCTGGTACCGCGCGCCGGAGCTGATTCTGCTCCAGGATTATAGTTTTGCGGTCGACATGTGGAGCGTCGGGTGCATCTTTGCAGAGCTGCTGAGCATGCAGGTGGAGAGCTGTCCGCGGTACCAGGAGCGCGTGCCGCTCTTTCCGGGACGATCCTGCTTCCCACTGAGCGCAGACCGACCGACGACGTACTCGGACAAGCTCGACCAGCTGAACGTGATCTTCAACGTGATCGGCACGCCGAACGAGGAAGACATTGGCGCGCTGGGCGAGGTGAAGCAGTACCTGCGCAAGCTGCCGAAGAAGGATGCGCGCGACTTTCGAGAAATGTACCCTGGTGCGCCCGCAGACTCGCTCGACCTGCTCAAGAAGATGCTGTCGTTCAACCCGGACTGCCGAATCTCGGTGGACCAGGCACTCGAGCACCCGTTCCTGCAAGCCGTGCGACGAACGCAGTCCGAGACGGTCGAGCCGAACCCGTTCGGCATGGAGTTTGAGAACGTCGCGCTAGATAAAGAGACGCTCAAAGGTATGTTGTGTGTGGGATGTGTGCTTGGTGTATTTGACTCACAGTTCTGTGTTCTGACTTGTGTGTATTAACTCTGCTGTGTTTACTTGCAGCTCGCATTGTTGATGAGATTAAACTGTTTGCAGAGCGCAACAACAGATAAGTCTGGTGGGCAAGTCATAAGAAAGAAATGCAACGTGTACAACGAGCAAGAGTGCGATATCGATCAGATGAGATGGCAGGATGAAGACGGAAGACGAAGACGATGAAGATGACGATGAAAGAAAAGCCAAATAAAGCTGCGCCAAGGAGATCGAATTGTCTCTTGGTGCACAACCAGACAACACAATATAAAACGAAGAAGCAAAGAACGACAAACGAACAACAGCTCCAGTGCCTGCGTCTCGATTAGAAGAGGCGCAAGGCCAGGGCTGGTCCATGTGATTTTAGGATAGCAAGTGCGTACGTATCCAATGGAAACAAGTGTATCATCAACCAGTTTATCAGCAGCAGCAGCAGTCTTTGTCTGTTTCTTTTACCTCAGCATCCATGGTCTACAATCGATCTATGTCTCTCTTTCTTCTTTCTTTCTTTACGCTCTTCTTTATCTAGGAGGAAGTGGAGCCTGGTAGCGGCGAGGAGAAGTCGACCGTCCGCAGCACGTACTTTGGTTCATCCACGATCTTCATCACTGCCTGCACGCCATAGTCAAGCGGCACCGAGTAGATACCATCCAGGTTCACCTTCATGTCCCACCCAAGCGAGCGCATCGACACTCGGCGCACTCTCCCTCTGCAGACAAACAACATGCAGTACATTCAGTGAGCGGCCAATTCGACACAAAACAACATAACTAGGGAAAACTCACCGTCGGAAGCGAATGTCGCCAAACGTTGCGTTGATAATGGGTTCGCGCACGACGAAGCCCATGTCTAGAGAATCTTCCGCGAAAATGTTTTCCTTGTTAAACCTGCGGGCCAAAGAATCAACACTGTTAGCTCCACTCGTCTTCCCAGCAAGAGACATATAAACGTTTAGCACAACTCACGCTTCCGTCAGCTCGGTCACCGTCTCGTTCGTATGTGTGTGGTTCATCGTCTCCAGCACTTTCGCCACTTGCTCTCTGTAAATCTGAGACTGTAAAACCGTAAACAATCACAAAGGTTAGAAAAGCCGCCCGTCATTAAGACAATTTTATAAAATGAGCCGAAGCGAAAGCGTACCGCGCTGTAGTGCCACGCGCTCGAGCCGGTGCCAGTGCAGACAATGATCCCGCTACTTCGCTGGGATTCGCGCTGGTGCTGGTCAATGCCGATATTGTAGTGCGACGGGCGAGACGCATCACTCTCAGCGATGAACACTTCGTTCAGCGCGTAACGCGGGAGCTCGTACCAAAAGCCATCCTGGTTCACCATTCCCACGCGAATGCGGTTGCGCAGGCGCCACTGGAAGTTGCCCGTCAGCAGTCGCTCAAGGGCATAGTTGAAGCGGTTGCACACGTTGTCGACCTTGTAGCAGCACAGGTTGCCCTCACTGCGCGCTGGGTCCGTGTTGATCCCTGCCACGGGGATCGGTGTGTTCACGAAGCTTGCTGCCTTGAGGAAAGTGCCGTCACCACCAGCCGAGAAGACCATGTCCGAGCCCTCAATGGCTTCGTGCGTGAGCTGGTTCGCAGGGACGACAGTCACGTCAATGCCATGCTCGTGGAAGCTGCATGCAAACCACAATTACCAGAGTTAAAACAGATCACACGTATTACACTGATATAACACCATTACTCGGACTTCGTACCTGGTAGTCATGTCTTCGAGCGCCTGAATGTGGTGGTCGTGACTTGCCTTCAAGCGGTCGTAGACAAACCCTCGCATCGACATTTGCTTTCGCAGCGCCTCGCTGTAAAGATCCACAAGCGCATCATTAGTACACAGCAAATAACAAGCGAGTTCGCTGACTGGTCATTACCAAAAACTAACACGCGTACCCAGTGTTGCCGTGCAGCTCACATTCGTGCTGGAAGCGCGAGGTCTTGTTGACCACGACCACTCTCTTCAGGTCCATCACGGACTTTGCGGGGAGGAGGATCGGAGGCAGTACGGTCTCGCCAGTGGTGATCTTTTCTTTCTCGCTATCACTCAAATGCGGGTGAATTGGTCGTTCTTCAATGTCGAAAGTGTTCGTCTTGACCGCTGGTCCAGATTTTGTTCGAGGGCTACTTTTCTGGTACGTCTTCTCAATGTACTCCTCGGAAACGATCATTCGCGGCACACGCTCAGCAATCGCGAGTAGCATCTCGTTGTCGTAGACCGGTCGCTCAATCTTCATCCACCCCTTCGGACTCAGCTTCTCATTCCACGGACACACGGAGCGCATGTGCGTGAAGTACTGCGCCATCTCTCCTGTCTGCGGGTTGAGGCGCGTGTAGTGCAGGATGTGGCCGTTGTGGATCTGGTCGACCATCTGTCCGGATTCCTGGAGCTCGTGAAACGTGTCCTGGGGCATGCGCTCCAAGCGCGTGCGCATCGCCCACATGACTTCGCCGTGGCACACCACGATCGCTTTTTTTCCAGCGCACTCGCGGTGCAGCGCATCCAGCAAACGATCAGCACGTTGCGCAACCGCTGCAAGCGACTCGCCACCGGGTGGCGCGTAGTAGAACCGATCCAGGTCTCTTCGACGCAGTTCGTCCTGCATTTTGATCATTCGCTCCTGCTCCGACATGAGATCCATCTGGCCCCAATCGCGCTCGCGGATGAGCATCTCAGCGTACCACTTCGCACCGGGGAGCTCCATGCGTCCCGCGGTCTCCAGCGCACGCAAGTATTCAGACACAAGGTATCGGTCAAAGTGCACGAGATCGTTCTTCTTGAGCCATTCCCCGGCCGCGACCGCCTGCTTGCGTCCGCGGTCCGTCAGGCGCCAGTTGCAGCTGTGGCGGTGCTGGAACTCACCGTAGAACAAGCTGTGGTCGCCGTCGATCGAGCGCTGGCGCGCGACGTTGCCTTCGCTCTCACCGTGGCGGATGAGCACGAGGTCGGCGAGCCGTGGCGCCTCAAAGTGGTGCAGTGCACGCGTCTGCGTCGCGGAGACGCCCGCCGATGCAGAGACCGCAGTGGCGCAGGCGGCAGCCGCCGCGCTGGAGAGACACGACGGGAGCGCACGGCGGCGCGGGCGCTTAGCCGCGGACGCGCAGGTGGCGGTGGCGCGGCGCAGGAGCAGCGACGAGTACATGGCGGTGGCGACGGTCGAGTTGATCGCTCAACGTCCCGCACTTTCCCCTCCTTCTTGTCTTGCTTTGCGAGTGCGTGGACGCAGCAGTGGTCGAGTGAGCCAGATTCATAGAGGCGGTTACGATACGAGAAGCGCGCGTGTGGTGGGTTACGAAGGAAAAGCGGGTGGGTTACATTTGAGACAATACTTATCTTAAACAACACAAGAAGCTTTCAAATACAGAAACCACCTGAAGCATGCGCTTTTTCTGTGATCCTCGTCTGCAAACGTGACCCACCAGACTGGAATTAATTTAAATCAGTGCATATTAAGTCCTTGCACAGATTTTTCCTTAGCTCAGTACGTAATAAGTCCACTAAAACGATTCATTGTTTTTGAAAACCAAGTATGGATAACTTAAGTCAGATTTGAATTATATTAAAAACCGCAGATTGTACACCAGATTTTTTCTTTATTTGTCCAAATAGTCACAAAACTCGATGATAACAAATGTACTGAGAAGTGTAATGTACTGAGCAGAGTTATACTTTCTCCAAATGAAACGCTAAATTTTAGAGTATTTTCTTAAAATCAAGTGTGTACACCTTGCTAAAGTTAACACAAAGCGATTTAGAAGAAGTTGTCTAATCAACTATGGTAAGTGAGCTAAGAGGTACGAAGCGTAACCGTTGCGCACTTAGCGCATAATGCGTTACGCAATGTTCGCGCAAACTCAAAACTCAGACTTCAAGGTGATCTTGGTGCTTTTCTTTTCTCGAAGAGCTCCATCACTTTTGTTCATGTATCAGCGAGCTCCATCAGTAGTGCAACCGCGATTATTGCAAGCCTCTGAACTCTATCCACGCAATCCCCACACACAGACGACGACAACAGATCCAATCCTAGTCTCTTGTTAGGTCCTTGAGCGTCTCCGAGAGGTTCTCGTAGCAGTAGAACGTCACTGCGTTCACAGGGAAAGCGCGGACCACTGCAGTCTCCATGCCGTTCACAAAGATCCGCAGACCACCGAGCTTGTAGAGCCTTCTCGCCTGGTATACGATCGTTTTCTCCTCGGGCCGCGCATCCTCTGCGATCGTTTGGATCGACGATTTGATCACTTTTGTTCACAGCAAAACAATGTTAGCATAACTCACTCACGCATTCCATCACACCATGACTAAATCATACAGTGCGCTCAACATACCATCCATGGGGTAGGCAATGATCCACGAGCCGACGCCAGCAAGCCCACCCGCGGTGAGCATCGCCGTGTGCGAGCTGATGTCGTTCGCGATCATCTTGCGCTTGGCGTACTCGTACATTGCGAAATAAAAGCCAAACGACGGTACCTCGCGGAGCAGCGTGATCGGATAGCCGAGGAAGAGTCCTCTCAGCCCATTGCGCGAATAAATATGCTTGACGCAGTCAACGGGCCCGCGGTAATGGCTGCTCGCGTGTCCGTCCTGCACTTGGAGTCTACACTTGATCAGATCGGTGGGGGTCACGGCGATCGTCTGGCAAAAGCCGCCGATGAGACCGGCGTACATAACAGACGTCAGGGCCGGGTTGTGTGGCGAGTTGTCGAGCCGCCGCAGCGTGCGCTCGTACACGGAGAACATGATCGCATTCGTCCACGCGCTGCCAAAGAGCGGCGACGCCATGCCCTTGAAGAAGCCATGCGCGCCTTCATGCTGGAACTGCATAACGCAAACATACACGTGCGTCAGAACACAGATTTATGAAGAGGCACTCAGAGCTATAGCCGAAGACAGAATGCGTGGCTCACCGTTTGCCGCACGCAGTCGATGCTTCCTTTGTAAAACGTACTGTGTGTCTGCAATCGCACCTTGATCTATAGCAGCAGCAATAACGGCACGATAATCAAACGAGAGGGTTAGCGTAATGAAGCCATCAACCAACAGCACCTTATCAAGACTCCAACCTCAAAGCATCTCTCACCGTGTCAAAGGGCTGGCCGACGATGATGCCGCTGCAGCCAGCGATCGTTCCAGACGCCAGGTCCACGAGCACCGAGTAGTCTTCGTGGCCGGACGCGACCGCCGCCACGACCGCTGCTTCGTCCATTCTCCTCTCTCACGCTCACTCGTACACACACTCGTGCACGCCGCTTACCCGTAGACAGAGAGCGCCCGCCCTGCCTTGTTTGCTGGATCTGTGTGTGGGACGCGCGCATGTCAATCAGCCCACGCTTCACATACGCTCCTCTTCTCATCATCCGCGCCTCATGATGGACAATCACACGCGCGGTTCATCATAATTGTAGCCCATCCGCACGCACGGTCCGGTTAAAACACAAGCACAAACCTGAACCGTCAAACTGTCAAACCAGCTGCTCTTTTTTTACGAATCGTACTTGATCGAGCGATTCCGTAATTACGAACCACTTTATCAGGCAAATCAAAGGAGGGTCCTGTATTCAAGTGTGGTACTGTGCTATCTGGCAGTTGCTTTGTGAGGGGGTCCGATTGATTGGTTCTGGTTCCTGGCGGCGCGGCGGCAGCTCATGGGGCGTATTTCTGTTTTCCAGGCCGAAAACCAAGTGAAGATCCGCATTCGCCGGCAAGCTTTATTAGAAAAACCCCACCATGCTCGTCCCTAAGAAGAACCGTATCGCTGTCTACTCCTACCTTTTCAAGGGTGCGTAGTCTGTGTGCTGTTTATTACACTTGTGGTCGCATGCACTCGCGTTGCTCGCTTGCGATTGTCGATTACCGCCTGCTGATGCGCACACTAGACCCCATCCATTCGACTCCCACTGCTGCTGCTCCTGTATGCTGTACGAAACAATTAAGAGATGGCGATCCAGAACACAGGTGATCCAGCAACAACAGTGATCTAGCGGACGAGCTACATAGCGTTTGCAGTCAGGTCGAGAACACACAGCAACAATGAGAGAACGCTGACACAGAACAGGCGGTCGAGTGGTCGTCAACCAGCGCAGTATCAATATGGCTACAAAGGCAGCAAGCAGTACGAGTGGCGAATGGATAATGGTGTGATGTGGCAGCGAGCGACTGCAGATGTGGAGACGCAAAATGCGAAGGCGAGCGATAGATGACGTGAAGAACTCCATTGCTGACTCTGTTGTGTGTGTCGCTTTGTGAACTATAGAGGGTGTCATGGTTGGCAAGAAGGACTACTCCTTGCCAAAGCATGAGGCCGTTGAAGTGCCAAACCTCCAGGTGATCAAGCTCATGCAGTCCCTGAAGTCGCGCGGCTACGTCAAGGAGACCTTCAACTGGCAGTGGTACTACTGGTACCTCACGAACGAAGGTATTGAGTACCTCCGTGCGTACTTGCACCTTCCAGCTGAGATCGTGCCAGCTACGTTGAAGAAGCAGGCTGCTCGCCCAACCCGCCCACAGGCCCCATCGGCTGGCGGATTCGGCCGTGGTGGTCGCTTCGACAAGGACAAGAGCGTCGGTCCATCGGGCGAGTTCAACCCTGAATTCGTAAGTACCCTACCTATTTCTTCTTTCTAGAGTTTCTGCATGAGCTCTGCGAGCCTGTTTTCATGATAGTATGTGTGAGCTGTTGTCTAACGCTTTCTCTTTGTGTGTTGCTTGAATTTGCTAATACAGCGTCGCGGCCAGGATGGCTACCGTCGTGAAGCTTCTAACTAAGTTGTGAATCAAGCGGGTGTTTTTATCTAAACAATAAAACTACGCGTTTGTCGGCTTCAACACTAGGCTTTAGCTCTGTTTTCTCAACCATTTTCATCTCTCGCCCCTGAATCAATTTCTTTTTTGCCAACCTATCAGTTACTTCCCAGTCTTGTGTTATTTCTCTACAGGAAACGACAGGTTGACGCTTGAAACCTGGCTGTTGAGCTGTCGTGGTGATGTGCGCTCAGTTTGCTGCTGCTTCTGAGCCTCCGACTGCTTCTGCATGTGCTTCAGCAGCAGCAGCCGGGTAATCTCGAGCTTCTCTTCACCTGGTAGCAGCTTCTTCACGCGCAGCGCCATGATCATGTGCTTGCCAGCATACTTGAAGCTCTTCTTGCCGATTTTGTGAGGTACCACGCCTCGCTGCGTTTGCTCGGATGCTGGTGGCATCGAAGACGAGAACGACGACGAACTCTGCGTGGACGAGCGCAAAGTAAGTCTTCTCGAGAAGGACGAAGTCCTCATGTTTGCAAGATCGAGGTGGACAATGGACAGGTTGGATGGTGGTGGTACACGTACCACCGCAGATGACGATGTAACGAGAAGCTGCGCGGACGGCGAGCAAGACGAGAGCTCGGACTCGGATGGACGCTTGGAAGTTGGTCATGAGCGCATTCTCAGCGTCGCTTGGATTAGTGGATCGCCTGGCAGATGAGAGAAAGTTGAGCTTATCACCTCCACTGCCAGACTGTTTGCCTAACACTTGGTGACGCCACTGCCCCAGCTCTCCATTGACGCCAGCACTGTCAGTTGGCTCGGGCACTTCGTCCTAAGCGATTGCAGCAGTAGCAGCTGGCGTGGTTAGTTCAAGGACATTCTCATGAGCTCAACCACTTTTGCAGTTTTCGTACCGTGATAGTACCAGAATTTGAGTCGAGCTCTTCCAGCGGATGCGGTTTTGCTGCAACCACAACGGAGAAAGAGTGAATACCCCTTCCAGAGCCAATGATGGACAGCAACGTAACCCTGGAGTACTTGTACGTCGTTGCGGAGATTCGAGCCGGTACCAAGCTGCAGAAGCGCCTCGATGGATTTGATGCTCTTGCCTTACACTTCGCCGGTAACACCAGAGCCAGTAAATATGATCAGAGGCGACAAACATCCGTTTAAAGTTAGCTGGTTTGCCCTCGTTGCTATGATGAACTGCGTTGTCGAGTACCGCTCACCTGCTTTGTGCAGTGACGTTTCCTTGCTCTTGCTGACTGTGTTGGCGTTCATCTTTCTGCTCTCGACGAGGAACCGCACGACGTCCTCGTGGTCTTTTCGGCACGCGTGGTGCAGCGCATTGCGGCCGTTGCGGTCAACCACTTCCGTCGATGCTCCCACTTGCAGTAGCTCCTGCACACAGACCAACTTTCCAGTGTAGCTTGCTAATCCCCAGGTCATTCCCTGTTGTCAACATCAGACTAGTTCATACAAAACTAGTTGATGCTTAAATTGAGCGATCTACGAAGACGTACTCCAATGCAGTGCCGTCATTCCAAAGCGCTACGAGCACGCCAAAGAACCAAAGTTAGCTGATTAGGGACCACCAAAGCAGGACCTATCTCAACAGAGAGTGACGCACATCTTGAGCGTTCGGATCCATTTTCTCCTTTGCGAGCATGCGTTTGACGTTCTCGAGGTCTCTGAGCATCGTAAAGCGCACGAATGTGGAGGTTTTGTCCAGTTGCGCATCGGCATTGCACTATTTGCTCGAGAAGCAGCCGCCCATTGTGCCTCTTCTTCTCTCTTAGTTCTCGATCTTGTGCACGACGGATTGATTTCTGGTAGTGAAGTGGTTCCTGCAAACCAATTTCCAGCCTTTTTGATGATGAACGAATAATATGTTGCTGGGTTTCGCCATGCGCGTCGTCGAAGGTGCAAAATAACGACAGACCTACATTATTATGATCACACGTTTAGTTTTACGGGTGTCATGCATTATGGTCCAAATTTACCAATAGCTACGAAGTGCTGGTGATCATCCGAAATGGAAATCGTCAGACCAGATTTGTCGAGTTGGAAAGTAGCCGATAACGTCGCGAGCTCTTATCCAACAACACTAATCAAGATACGCGTCTGGGAGACTTTTTTTTATACCTTAACCGTCTTTCGCTTTGTCCTTGTGTCCAGCCAAATACGACGGCAAGTCGGGTGACATCCTGTGCAGAGTGTAGGCGATCGCTTGAAACGTGTCAGGTTTGACCTCTCGGAATGCTTCGCCAATGTACCCAAGCGCAACATTTTCTTGATTGCAGACGACTGCACCCGGTGAGAGAGCAGGATTTGAGGCTCCAGTGACCAGCGTCATTCGGTTGCCATCAATGCACGTGGCGATGACATGAAGTATATATGTCCCGCAATCGCTGGAACGCTGAAGTACTCCAAGCGCTCCCTGGAACTCACACACATCGATGTGTCTTCGCGGGGCCATATCAGTGGAGATCTCCCATCTGACAAGCAGCAGCCAAGCTGCCACTGCTGTTGTTGGTGGTGTGGCAATCTTGAAGATCGCAAAGTCGGAATCCGCCAGCAAATGTCGCTCGACAGGCGAACCGACAGAGCGTGACCATTTGTCGTTCATACGCAGATATAGTACGACGTCTGACTTGTCCACCATTGACGCCCTGCTCCATTAAGGTTTCCTCTGGACGTCAACGGTATCTCTCTTGCGTTTCGCGCTTGTCTTTGTAGGCGTGTTCACCTCCTGGGAGCGGGTCTTGACGTAGCACTCTACCTCTCGTTGAAACTGGACGCTCAGGTGAGCAATGCAGTCAACAGTATCGCTGCTACTCCACAGCTGCAGGCATGTAAGCAGATACACGTGAGTCGGCGTTCGATCTACCACCAGTGCGGTGGCGGAACTGACACCTCGGGACGCGATGTGGACGGTGGTGCGGAGACTCGCTTTCCGCGGCTTCCAGTATTTTTCGAATCGCGCGTTGAACTCTATGTTTTTCATCGTTGAGGTGCACGCCATCGTCGTACCGGTCTACCACATCTTCATAAGCTTTCCACGTGATGGTGCTGTTGCTGGCGTTAATAGAAATGCTGGAGCTGTTGTTGTTGCTACTAGTTGCGATCGGTTCGTCTTCACTATCATCCTCATCACTGTTGACGCTGGTGCACGAGTTGCAATAGCTGCCTGTGGACAGTTCGTCTTCACCATGCTGGTTAACGGCATCTTTATCATCCACATGCTGCTGCTATTGTTTCTTTAATAAAACCACTAGGATGTGCAGCTGTCACGATGACGGCAGCGGCAGGTTTGCTTCCGCAATGGACTCTGCCAACGTCGCGGTCTCGTCCAGTGTGTCATCCTCTTCGACTATCAGCTTAGCGATGGCCCGCGGGATCTCCATTCTTCTCTTTAGTGCCGTGCCACCGGGATCACGAGATCCAAGCCACGTGTGGTTGTTGTTTCCATCGTTAACATCACATTCGTTCTTGGCGACGGCGAAGAAGAGCTACAGCTCGTCTGCGTCGCAGCACTAAGCGCCGCGCAGCTTGCTCTCTTCTTCATGATCGCCTCTTTCACGTGCATGATCGAGGCGCTCGCCTCCACGTTCACAGAGAAGATGCTGCCGGCCACGCCCACGAGCGCGCAGAAGAGCTCCATCATTTTATCGTGCTCCTTATTGTGTGACTGAGCAGCTCTTGGACGAGTGTTGTTTGTAGGTCAACCTTTAAAGGTCCTCATTTTGTTGGGGCAACATTCGAGTGGAACGAATGTTGCCCCAACAGTAACTTCAACTTGAGCATGTGACACTTGGAGCAACCTTGAAATAATCAACCACCACTCTTCCAACCATCATCGGTTGCAGACCTGCTTCTGGTAATAATCTCAGTATATTATGATTGAGTTTCTCCTAGTTGTCTGGTGGTAGTGACAGCATGAGCCCCGAGATCTTGTGCTGCAGCTTCGGCAGCAACGGCGGCAAAAATGGCTTGGTTGAGAATGTCAGCAACTCTCCATTGCCATATTTGCCTTCGCCCCCACCACCACCAGCTTTCGTAGATGTCACCACCGGTACTGCTGAATCCCCAGATTGTCTCGCTTCGATGCCTCCAGAGGTGGTCTTCGCACTCGAATCCCCTCGTTGCATGTGCTTCCGCAAGAGCAAGCGAATCATCTCCTGCTTCTCGTCTACCGACATGTGGTGCTTGACACGCAGCAGCATGATCACGCGCTTGCCGGCGTACTTGAGGCTCTTGCGATTCATCGCCATCGCATCACCACCTGAAGGAACAGTAGCCGGTTCGTTGGTACTCTGGTGGTGGGTTGTCCCAGCCGAGTGAGGCGTCACGTTCGTGCTGCCCGATGAAGACGCCGACGCTGCGCGCGACAGAGTCGCGTTGAGCTTCGCGTTCAGGCTCACGAGGTCCAATGGTGAGATGTCCAATGGAGGCCCTGAGCTCTTCGCAGCCGATGATGACGACGCAGTGGTGGTGGAAATATTGGAGTTGGTCCCATTACCATTCGTCCCGCCAGTCATTTTCGCCCACATGCCGAGCCCGCGCACCGACGACGTTCGCGATGAGAGCGAGTATTCCGAGGACCGCTGCTCGGAGAACTCGCGGATCGACGCGCCGAATTTTGTGATGAGCGTCGAGTCGGTATGGTAGTCTGCCACGCCCACCACGCCAGAGCCAGTACCCCCACCGTGGAATCTGCTGGAAAAGACAGAAAATGAGTTGGCCCTCGACTTGGGCTTCGCGATGAGACCGCCGTCGCCCTGGAAGTCATGGCGGAGTGCCTCGAGCTGCTCGTTCACCCGAGCTGTCGAGATCTCGGTCTGCACGGTATCCTGGAGCGAGAATATCAGATTGGTGAGCAAAGGTTCGCTCTTGACGGTCGATATTATTGAGGCTAGCAGTCATTGGTTGCACTCACTGTGACAGTGCCTGGGTTCGAGTCGAGTTCTTCCAGTGGCGTTCGATTCTGGTCATTGCAAAGATAGGGGTTGGCGCCATGCTGGAGCAGCACCTCGATGGACTTGATGCCTTTGCCTCGCACTGTAAAGGACAGAAACATTAACACGAGACTGTCAAGACACAGCTCACAATACACTCAATCTGTCGATTGTCAGCATCTTGCAAACCTGCTTTGTGCAGCGGTGTGTCCTTGTTCTCACTCACAGAGTTGACGTCCATCTTCTCGCTCTGCACGAGGAAGCGCACGACGTCATTCTGGTCCTTGCGGCACGCGTGGTGAAGTGCATTGCGACCGTTCTGGTCCACGATTTCCGTAGACGCACCTGCGCGAAGCAGCTCCTGGATACACGCGAGTTTTCCCGTGTATGCCGCTAAAAGACACAGTAAAGCGCAAACATAGTTAAGTGACTGAATCAATATGGGGGCGGTGGCTTCGACTAGAGAGTTTGATAGGATGACGCACCCCAATGCAAAGCAGTCATTCCAAAGCGCTAAGCGAAAGGCAAGTCACACCAAGGACAAGCCAGTTAGTTCACCAAGGGCATTTACACACCACCCACACAAACGGATACATCAAGTAGATCACACCTACATCCTGAGCGTTCGGGTCCATTTTCTGCTTTGTGAGCATCAGCTGGAGGCTCGGAAGGTCGCCCAGCATGGCATATCGCACAAAGATGCTCGCCTTGTCCAGCGCCCGGTCCTGCCGTCGGAGTGCAGCGCGGCTTCTGCAGTTGCCCATTCTGAGGTGCTTGCCAATGGATCTACCTCGCTGTTCCAAGTACTCGATTGCTTCTTAGATGAATTGCAATTACCTCATGCAGCAAAGTTGCTGCCTCATACTGAACTCACGCACACAACGCGATGCAAATGCGTTCGAGGAAAGTAATTATAGCGCACGCGCATCTATATCTATTAATTTAGAGTTGAGTATGATCTTCTGTTCATCTTTACAAACAGCACACACACACTACAAGACCTCGCTTTAAACGCCCTAGTGCCCATCTGTTCGGATCAATGCTTTTACACATTCGTTCATTCACAAACACCATTCGTTCACACAGAAATGCAATTATTTGATCGAGATGATTTGGTATATCTGCTCTATGGTTGGTCCCCAGCATTATTGTCAAAGCGACTTGCAAAGAAGATTGGGAATATAGAGCCATCAATCAGTGGAGCAAACTTTCCAGCGAGGAGCTCCCGAAAGAGCCCAAGCGGTCCGAATGCTCGACACCGAGACTTTGCTATTCAACTGTTTGCATCGCTTGTCCCTCACAGAGGCGCCCATCGCGCAGCGCTCATACACAGGACCAACTCCACGAGTGGAGAAGGCAGTTCAAAGCGCACGCGTACGGCAATCGGGGCGAGATCGCACGACCCTGGGACCACCACTGTGAAAAGGTGATCTCCAAAAGCCCAGTTGGGTTGGTTTCGTGCTGGTGAAGCACACATACACGTTCACACACATACACATATACACACGTTGACTGGAAGCTGCGCTGCTATTGACTGAGATGCGTCGTTGTGACGGCTGGAGGTCGCATGCTGTGCCGCTTCGAGTGCAAGAGTTGGAATGAGCTCTTGGATGGCGCTGTTGGTTGAATGGGCGGGTGGTGGTCACCACCAGTCGTTTTTCTATTGGCGAGCAGTTTCTATTGACTGTTCTCGAAGGTCGCGGGTGGGTGGGTTTTTATCGACGGGTGGGCGGGTTTCAAAGCGTTGTTATGTGTGACACATAGTAGCGTCACATCGCGATTCTGTTATTCGTACTTTGTAGATACGGTACAGTATGAGAGTCACGGTTGTGATTTTTCGCGAAGTGATGAGATCTTCAACTTGAATGTGACGGTTGACACGCAGGCGGTCGATTTGGGGAGAGCAATGAATGAATGGCATTGCGCTGAGAGAGTAAACGCCTAAACGGCAGCTCCACACGCACACGCAGTGAGAGCGAGCGCAAAGAGCCTTAGCACCATCAGCATACATCACCACAGCAGGAGCAGGAGCTATGAACCTTAAGCAGGCGCAGACGATTCTGTCGGACCTGCTCATGAAGTGCGAGGAAGAGAATCTCGCGCTGCCGCAGGTGCTGTACATGAGCACCTTTCGTTGGGTATCGCGCTCTCGCTATTTCTACCGACTTCGACAGCAGGTGTTTAATCAGTTGGTACTGTGTGCTGTGTTTGTGTGTACGAAGGATCCGCTCGAGACCATCATCGAAGCGATCCAGTCACTGCGAGGCGAGATGAAACATGAAATGGTGCGTTGTATAGCAACATACGCCCCGCGCTGCAAGACTCAAGCAGTACATTAACATGCCTCTGTGTACTTTGCGCAACAATAGAAGAGATCGCAGATGGACATGGCACTGGATCACATGCGAACCAAGTACGGACTCAAGCCCAGCGTTCAGCCAACGCATCGCGCCGCTCAAGAGAAGCGCAAGCGGGCGGGTGAGTTTCCAGGACACAAGTCACAGGACCAGCAGCGCTACATGCGGCCAATCAATACAGCATCAAGCTTTACTAACCCCAGAAGCAGCAGCAACCTTAGCAGCACGCACTCGCCGGTGAAGAAGAAGACTCGTCTGCAGGACGACGTCAAGTCCAAGCCCGCTGCGCGACCTGAAAACCAAAAGCTCGTCGATGCGCTGCTACAGTTGGGCGAATACGAGCTCTGCACCGGTCGTTCGCAGCGCGGGGTCACACGCTTGCGTGCGGCCAAGCAAGTGCGCGACACGAATGAGATCATCACTTCCGGGGCGCAAGCCAGACGCCTCGAAAGTGTTGGAGCGTCTGCTGCGGGGAAAGTGGATGTGATGCTGAAGAGCGGACTCAAAGGCGCGCTGATGGAGTACGAAGAGAAGGACGCAAAGGAAGAGGGCGAAGAGACTGGGGATTCAGAGGAGGAAGCAGCTGACCAGCAGAAGGAGAAAGTGAGCAGCAAGGTGAAGAAGACGCAGAAACCGAGCCAGAGCCAAACTCGGCGTGGAGATGATGAGGATAACGATGATGAAGGTGATGAAGGAGAGGAGGGAGATCAGGAAGAGGAAGAAGAAGAAGAGTACAGAGATGAAGACGAAGACGACGAGGACGAGGACGAGGACGAGTTTTACGTGCCATCCGCCGCCAAGAAGTAGCGAGACCTAGTATACTGCCGTGTATATGTTGCCGAATATGAGTGAAGCAAAATGGAGATGTGAGAGCGAAATTTGATGACTTGGTTGTATGATGATGGGTGGGCCAAGCGATGCAGACCTACGGTGAGGCAAGTTTCTAATGGTAGAGTCTCTATCGTGTTGTATTTGCTATTCGGAATGCATCCCGGATAGTTGGAGGGTGCGTGGTAGTTCATACCTATCTTGGGCAATCAATCAGTTGTCACTTGATATGCAGGACGTTTAAGTGCTCATAAAATCGTGCTGTAATTCAGACTTGAAAATGCGTTCGATTACTGCGAGCGCTCGAATTTCCTTCTACGGAACTCACTGAAAGACAGACAGCTCCAGCGAAATGCGTTCGACGAAGCGGCATTTCGTCTCGTTGTGCGACTACGACAAATCAATACGAATGGCGCTGTTCCAGGTGCCAAGGCATAGAGCAGATTTGGTTGTTACCAGGCAGAATGGTCTTTACTCGGATGTAAACATTACGCACGCTGTTGCAGGAAAAAATGTGTCAATCAAGACACATTTTTTCCACTCCAGTGATGCGCTTTTGCGATGACCTGGCTGGTGGTCGTGTTGCGAGTGCGGGAGGACTCCATGCTCAACGCGAAGCATTCTGTTGTTGTTATATCGTTTTCTCTGTCGAGAGGTCGTGGTGAAGCTAATTCGCTGTCGCTCCTTTTGGTGAAGCAGGTGGACTTGGTACAAAGAGGTTCCGTGAGCCAAAAGCTTCAGCGCAAATGCGGTTCAAACTGACAATGAATTCACGAACCCTTCGCGTGGTTCACCGAAAACTTGAAAATCAGAGTCTCCTTGGCAAGCAAGAACGGACAAGTTGACGTGTTAGTTCAATAATAAATGAATGCGCAGTCGAGGTGAGACTTGCTAAAGTCAAATCAATCACGAAATCTCTCACCAAAATAGCTCTGTTGACACATTGACGAGCTTTCTTCTTGGGGGGTCGCTGCAAGTGAGTTTTGTTCGCCATTATTTCCGCATTATTTACACTTGCATAACTGACTTTCCATTGACGATGATGACGACATGCCTGCGTGCGTGCTCTGACTTACTTGACTGCCTTAATCGAAAACTTGCTTTTGCGCGCAGAGAATACTATAACCTAGAATACGTGGAGTTCCATCCGTGAACTGTGCGCCGCTGTGCTTTGCGCTCACAGGGGGGCACAGCGTCTGAGTGACTGACTACTGGTGACTGAATTGCTGATCCATTTGCGGAGAGAGCTGGTTTACGGCGCCGTCACCGCCAACCACCTTCTTTGCGAGCGACGGATCTTCGTGAGGATCAAATCCAAAACTGCTCGGTCCCTTCCCAAATGCCAGGTTGTTGTGGAAGAATAGGTTCTCGCTGCTCAAAGAGGTGTACTCCTCTTTGCTGGCAACCTGTTGGTTCGATTGCGACGTCTGCAATCCAAACCGCGTACCAGAAGCAGTCATGTACCTTCCAGACTGAGTCTTCGTCAGCGCTGCCACTTGGATCCCAATGCTTGCGATCGACGAGTTTGAGGATACAGTCGAGTAGTTGTTCATCAGCATTGACGTGAGAGAATCATTCCGCTTCAGCATTGTGAACATCGAGTCTGGCGCTTGAGCATTATGAGCCAGCTGATTGTTACTGGACTGCATGTTTCGCAAGTCGTTCAGAGTCGGAATCGTCGACTGCATCGATTCGACGTGCATTGGCTCAGCATCGTTCAACGCGCTTGGCTCTTTGTGAAGAGATAGTCGAAGCTGGCTTGCCTGGTCCTGGATCATGTCTTCAAGCGCGACCGCCGTCTCCACTTCTTTGAACATGTAGTGCTCGAAGCGATTCGCAGTTAGACGGTACACTTTCGAGCCTACAATAACGTCGTCATCGCTCTGCAAACCCAGGTCGTTGAACTGGAAATTGTTGTCTTCATCGTCGAACATCCTGGATCTCGACTTCGATAATGAGCCCTCGCTGCTCGTGTCAGACATGCACTCTTCGTCTACGCTGTACCGCCTTCTTCTCCGCCCGTACAACTGACCTTTCATCATCTCGTACTGAGAGTCATAGTCAGTGCTAAACTCCGCACCTGACGGAGACTGATCGTCGACGTCGACAGAGGACTGGTCTCCAAACATTGACATCAGGTCCGACGCGTATTCATTCGAAGGCTCTGAATCCGAAGCAATGTTGTCGGCATACTGGGAAAGATGCTGAAGCTGCGCACGGAGATCTTCTGAAACCTGCGTCTGCTGCTGCAGACGAGATTCAAGCTTCACGTTTTTTTCCTCAAGCTGCTTGTTCGTAGCGAGAAGCGACTCGTGTTTTTTCTGCAACTCCATCTATGAGTATCAAAAACAAAACCTCATGTTAGTACGCACGCACATCACAAACAGCTATCGAGTCCATCTGCTTAGTACTTACATAAGCGAGCTCCATAGCAGCGAATTTCTCTTCGATCGAGGATCCGACGCTTGGTGGAGGCTCAAGTTCAGTTGGCATGGAAGAAGCTGTCACCAGCATATCAGCACATCGAGGATTGAGACTAGTCTGGTCGTTCGGGAAAGTCACACCAGCTTGGCCCAGCGCATTGATCCAGCGAGCATTTGTCGACACCATTCCTTCTAGCAACGACTTCATGCCCGCGCTTTCTTTCTGGAGGTAGTGAAGGTGTCGGTCGAACACGTTCAGATCAACGCGACGCGACTTGACAGCACTGTCGACCGGATCAAGGTACATAACCTGTTGCTGGGCCACGTTCAGAGGAGTGGTCGGAAAGCCCGAGCGAGGATTCTGTGATACAAACAAAATACACACACAACATGGTAAGAAACCCTGCATGAGCCACGATGCAATGTAAAATGGTTCGTACCTGGTTTGACACCTTTCGAGGCACTCTTCTCCGTGGTGACACGCCATGACGCCCATTGTGTCTTGCCGCAGGCTCTGGCGGTGGCGAGTGCAGCGCTCGCGGAGAGCTCAAAGGAGATTCTGGCGACAGATCAATGATCGTAAATCGTCCCTTCACTTCAGTCTTGCCCTGTCTACCCCAGCAAATACATCACAAAGATAGTTAGAGGCTACTCTATATCAACTCATCTCCTGTGCTCATTCCATCGATTAAAACTCACCTCGGCTGGGCTGCCGTCAACTGTCTGCGTCCTTCGTCATTCGAGTGACCGTTCTCCATGGGGTTCACATGGTTGAACTCTTCAAAATCTGGAATGTCTGTGACAACGAATCTGCGCGGGGTACGGTGTCGTCGCCCCGTGATTTTGCTCCCGGCATTCAGGCGCAAGTTGGACTTGGTCTCGCTCGCCCCACTTTGGCTCCCAGCGTAAAACCCAACCGACGAGGACGTCGATACGCTCCGCTCGAGCGACCCTCGGATCAACTGCTCCATCTCACTGCTACAAAACTGCTCTTGCTGCTGCTGCTGCTCACTCGTTGCTTCCGCGCCTCCAACGAGCGCGTCCAGCTGCTGCTCAAACGCGAGCATGTGCTGGTGCTGGTTGCGGAAATCGCCGGCGCTGAACGACGCCGCCGTCGGTCTCCTTCCGTGCGGCGATGGGCGCTTCCACGGACTCGTCGTGGCGGTCATCGACGTCGTCGACGCCTCTGCGCCTTGGTCGAGCTGGAGACTGCGCGGCATTCCCTTTTTCGGGAACGCGCTCGCTCGTGCGTTAAGTCTCCTCTCTCCCCCGCCCTCTCTCTCTCGAGCAGAGTGGCGCCTGGCGAATCGAATCGCTCGCTCTGCTTGTTGCCACCGGCTGAGGCTGACTGCTGCGACGGAGTGGTGAACGGGTGAACGGATAGATGTCGCTTGCTTGCTCTTTTCTTGCTTCTCGGTGCTCGTTATCAAAGCAACTGATGCTGTGCTAATGTAAATGCGGATAATGCGCCTTGCACGAAAGACGGAAGTTCACCTTTTTAGATGAGTCTCACAACAGCAGCAAGGAAAACAGCGAAAAACAACAAGAGTGATGGTCACGTGAGAACCCTCAAAACCCACGGGTTTCACAGGTTTTGTATTTGCTGATTCTCAAAACGGGTTGGACCCGTTCTTTTTGCAAGCGAGGAGGCTGACTGACAGATTGGGTCGGGTTTGCGGCAAGACAGGTTTCATGGGCTTTTTCGAGGGTGATATTCAAGCTCTGAGCTGACGGGTGGTTGAGAAAAAACAGTTGATTGACAAGGGAAGCGACACTCGGCCCAGGTGGGTTCACGAGTGTGGCATAATAAAGTCTTAAGGTTTGTATGAGACGCTTTGGAAGTGCTCATTTCCTTAGAAACGGCCGCATGTTTCTGGGAAGAGACAGAAAAACGACTGCAACCAGCGCTTTCGAAAAGCTCAAACCCATGTGGGTTTTGAGAGCAAGGGCCCGCAGGTGGGCCTGAAAAAGCGGTCTTTTAAAGAAGCCCGTCGACCCACCCATCAGAAGAGACGAGTAAAAATGTGGAAGAGACAGTGAAAAGCCAGATGCACTATTTCATCGAATCAAAAGCATAATTCAGAAATATAAGCCAATCACAGCGCTATATTGAGATAGCTACAACAATGGAGTGGCTCCTCATACTGGATTGGGTTCAGGGCTTTCGACATTGGATTGCACGTGAAAGTCCTTACAACGTTAAGCTCGAGTAGCATGCTCCTACTTCAAGGCAACTCACTCGCCACACGGGCACATGTTTTCTATATTAACGAGGGACTAAAAGGATCCAACTTTACAACGCCAGGCTTGTGTATGATGGATGACCTTGGCCGCGTTGAGTCGATCAAGGCGTTCTCGAATCACATCCCTGAGATTTGCAAGGGAGGAGGACGACTTCGTCATCTCGGTCATGGATATCTGTGGTGTAATCGCCTTACTTGAGTGCTTCACTATCAAAGATCTTACGCAGCCATCCTTTCTGCACAACATCATGGAAATGTTGGCGGGGAGGTCAGCGGGGTCTTGAAACACTGGAAAGCGTTGGATCGTCTGAGCAACTCCAATCGGCTCCTTCAAGCTTGCGTTTTTGCTGAATAAAACTATTGCTTCCCTGGAATCTGAAGAGGGAGATTGGTTTTCCAGCACGTTACTACTATCCAACCCCAAACAGACCCTATTCAGAACTCCAAGCTCTCCATTGAAATGAGCCAACTCGAAGTCGATACGTGCGTACGTGTGGTGCGTGTGTTTACACTACAAACCAGTTGACGCGTCTGCCGCGACTGGACAGAAATGAAGGGCGATGACAGAAACACGCACATACGATGTGATCCGAGGCGCGATCCATGGCTCGATCTGTGGCTCGGCTGCGCTTCATCATTGTAGGTTGGTAGCTTCAATGTCTTAATACACGCAACAATGTTGAACACCAACTCTACATTGGCAACCAACCTCTATTCGGAAAGGGGTGGCGAGAAAGCCTTTTTCTTGAGAACGAAGCAAGTGCGCTTTATCGACCTGCGTAACTCATTTTTTGCTTGCGTTGGAGTATACAAGACGAGCGGTCGATCACTATTCGTCAGGAGATCCCTGTGTGAAAAGCTGGTACAGTTCGGCTCTCGTCAGGCGGGTTTCTTCTGTTGCAATAGCCGTAGCAGACGCGTCGCCAAGCAAAGTCACTGCAAGCTCGCGCTTCTTCCTCTGCAACTCAACGACGCGCTCCTCGATCGTTTTCTTCATGATGAACCGTACGACGCGCACTGGATGCGACTGGCCGAACCGGTGCGCGCGGTCGATCGCCTGACTCTCGACGCTCGGGTTCCAGCTCGGCTCCATGATGAACACGTGCGACGCCGCAGTGAGGTTCAGCCCCATGCCGCCCGTGCGCAGCGAGATCAAGAGCACGTCGAGTCGCTTGTCCTGCTGGAACCACGCGATGACCTGCTCGCGCTCCTTCGCAGCCATGCGGCCGTCCAACTTGCCGAACGAGATCGTCTCTTGACAATTAGCAACTACGTTATGGCTCTCCAGGCTCTCGGCAATCAGATCCAGGAATCCCGTCCACTGGGAGATCACGAGCGCTCGCTCGTTCTTCGCCTTGACTGCTTTCAAATGCGTCAGCAGCGCGCACAGCTTTGTAGACTTGGGGAGAGCAGCTGACGCACTTCGCTGTTGAGCGTTAGCATACCGCGCTTCGACTCGCTGGACCATGCGCGTTTTGTTCGACCCTGGCGTCATCATCGCAGCGCCAGCTGCCTCAGGGAGAAGCAGAGTGCCCTTGCCTTGAACCTCAGTGATGGGGTCCTGCGTGACCAACGCAAACGAATTACACGTCTGCCGCAATCGAAGCAGCAACTCAAAAACGTGCATGAATTGGGGCTGCGCGTCTTTCGCCTGGAGGTACTGCATCACCTGCTTCTTCGTGGACCGATGTAGCAGCATGTAGAAAACCTCTTCGAGCTCATTCGCGAACAGAAGCTCAATCTGCTCCTCTCTCTTCTCAGGAAGCGCCAAAATCGGCTCGTGTGATTGACTGTCAACTGTTGTCTTGAGGCGTCTCAACATGATGTGGGGCAGAATCTCGTTCAGCTCGGCCTCGTTTTTGTGCGGGATCCCCACAAAGCCCACCAGCGACGCGAGATCGCTTGAGCTGTTTTGAATCGGCGTGCCAGTCACACACCATCGGCGTTTGCTCTGCAGCGAGTACGCAGCACGGGCACGCGCACACGAGGCGTTCGTGATCAGGTGGCTCTCGTCCAAAATGATACGGTGCCACGACAGCTGATGCAGCTTGGAGCCCACGAAAGACCGCCTGTCTTCCGCCGTGTTGCGTAAAATCACTCTCCACTCGCTCTGCCCTTCTGTGGACGGACCGCGTGAGTCATTATCATCATCATCGCTGTTCTTGTTTGACGACGAAGGACCGATCCTGCACTCTTTCAACCTCAGCGTGTCGTACGTTGAGAGCACAATGTCCGCTCCCATAAACTCCATCGCAGTGCGGTACGTCTTGCGCGAGCTCCCATGATACGTGATCACGCTCAGGTTCGTCTTCTGGCGGATCTCATTCTCCCACTGGCCGAGGATCGACAGCGGCGTGATGATCAGTGTCGGTGGCTTGATCCGTGGAACCGAAGTCCCTGAGGTCGCTGTCTCTCGTCGACACTCTTCACGAATTTGTTTGAGCGATTCGCAGATCAACCCGATGCAGCAAACCGTCTTGCCAAGCCCCATTTCGTCTGCCAGGATGCCGCCACACACTTTGTCGGTCACACGAACGTACCTATTCGGCCTCTTGCTCTGCGCGAGTAGCAGCTGCTGGTGCTCCTGTTGCTTTGGGTACTGCTCTCTTGCCTGCATCCACGCGACTGCTTGCTGCTGGTACGACGCCAGGTCCACGCGGAGCTCGGGCACGCGGTACGGACCGATTTGTTTCATGATGAGGCTCTTTCGCCGCTGCTTCTTGCGTTGTCGGTCAATGGCGTAACGATACTCGATCTCGAGTGGCAGCTTGGTCTGAAAAATCGGTCGCAGTCGTCTCACTTGAACTGGACCTACAGAGAGAGCACACATACATCGGATAGAAAGCTTAGACAGTTGAGCTCTCTGCATGGTAACTTCGCGTAAAGAGTGCTTTCAAACTCGTCCATACCTTGGTTCGAATCGACCGAATCGCACGACTCTCGTGACGAGTTGACAGTATTCGGCACCAGTACGGGACGCTTTTCCATCGGTGCAACTACCTCCAAAAATTGGACCTCTTGACTCTCTGGCTCGACTTTTATAACAGACTTGTGTTGAGGATCTTCATCTTCATCGCCATCATCTGCTTGGTCCATTTCCTCGTCCGGCTCGTCGTACGCGCTGCCGTCTCCAAACTCGTAATCCATCTCTTCTCCCTCACTGTCGCTACTGAAACACAGCACTTTCGGGATCTTGTCGTGCTCTTCCTGTGCATGTGCGTCATCTCCATCGTCCTCATGCAAACGCGTCCTGCTGTGATCTGAATCCGTGCCGCCTTCATTATCTGCCTTCTCTGCTGTATTCAAGTTGTCGACAATCATGAAGCCGTCGTCGCTCAAATTCATCGACTGCATCGACACGTCGAGGTCGTAGACTCGACTCTCATGCACCGAGAGCTCATGAAGCGCACAATGTTGTCGTTCTCGAGCTGCCTCGCTATGCGTGCGTCTTCGCTGCTGAAATCGATTCGCGGACGGGCGGGGTGTCAGGAACTCTTCGTCGCCTGAGCGAAGCAGCGCTGCATCGGGCGAGTCTGAGATAGATGGTGATCCCGTGTACGGCGTCGAACAAGACGCTTCTGCTTCTACTGCTGCTACCGGTGGAGATGATGATTCAAGCCTATTGAAGGAGACGTCTTTTCGATTCCCACCATCACTACTCCCATCGCCAGCCGCACGTTTTTGATGGTGTTGCTTGTGATGGTGCATGACGCCATCGCTCATTGGTGCAATCGGCGATACGTCGGCCATGCGGATGCGCAGTGTCTGGGACGCGCTCTCTCTGCGCGCGTGATTCTCCGGCAGGAAATCCTGCGTCGAGAACTGCGGAAAGAAGTGTCCTGACGATGCGCGGCGCTCTATGCATATACAGATAGACATACAGTGACACGTCGCGTTAAGCACATAATCGCCATTAAGAGTTAGATACAGGTCACCATAACAGTACACGCATCATCCAGTTTAGCATCACACACTCACGCTTCTGTGGGGTCTTGTACACATACGATGCGTCCGACATGGAGCTCGAGTTGAACACCGCGCGGAACGAGTCATTCGCGCCGCCTATACTGACACCAAAGGCTTCATCATCGCTGACCAGGTCGTCAAAGAGCTGCGTGTCTTGATAGGAAGACGCGGGTCGGAGCGCGGTAGCACTGACGCTCTTTCTGATGTACGTCGGTGGTTTTGGAGCCGCGTGATCGCGCACGCCCATGGACTGCAGCAGCTCCGCCAAGTACGCCCTGTCATCCTGATCCACCTCCAGCGCATCGTACTGAGCACCAAAGGAATCGGCGAGCGTGCGCGTTGTGAAGGTGCACCAGTTGCGCTCGTACTCTTCGCGCCACATGCCGCCCATTTTCTTTTTGCGCGCTGCCTTTTCAAACTTGGGTTTGAATTGGAACATGAGAGGGATAAATTTCGATTTTACAACAACTAACTGAAATGTGGATCATTTGCCCTGCATTAGGTCAAATCGTGGTTGCGTGGAGGCGTCAAAAGACACCCGGGAACTTCGTTCCTTGCCGACGTATCCATACGGATAGCACCACTGATCAAACCTCTGGTCCTTCGAAGGTACGCGGGGCGACCTTCGCCTCGGATCACGCTCGTCGCCACCTTCCAGATGTTCGACGCGGCGTTCAAATCTCGGCTCCACAGCCTGGATCAGGACTTACACCTGGCCAGCCCGTGACGCAAGATGCTGCCGCCCCTGTACGGTCTAGGGTTCCCGCAGACCCGAAACGTCTTACACTCGCCCTGTTCCCACGCGCTGCACCTGCAACTGGTGCGGAATTCATCGACCAGGTA